>KK115515.1:404935-445088 GCA_000611955.2 Stegodyphus mimosarum
TATAATTTTAATTTATAAGGTATTTCTCCCGCCTTCTTCGCATGCCTTCGTGGTGTAGTAGTCAGCGCGTCGACGCGTAACCGAGAGGCCCGTGTTTCGATTCCCGCTGAAGACGTTGCTCATTTTTCATGTATCTTGCTTCCAAATGAATCCTAATGACTCTACACATTTAAAACCATTTTTTATAAGTAGCATATTTATTTTAAAACTAATATAAGATTCTTTTTCATTCTTATTATATGCGATGTCGTGGTGTAGTAGTCAGCGCGTCGACGCGTAACCGAGAGGCCCGTGTTTCGATTCCCGCTGAAGACGTTGCTCATTTTTCATGTATCTTGCTTCCAAATGAATCCTAATGACTCTACACATTTAAAACCATTTTTTATAAGTAGCATATTTATTTTAAAACTAATATAAGATTCTTTTTCATTCTTATTATATGCGATGAATGACTGCTTAATAATCAATTTGTTGCAAATTGTTGATTATAAAGGAAGTTCTGGGAAAAATTCAAAAAGGTTTCAGAAGGTTTCCAATTCTTAAATTGACAGTTTTGCAATGTGTCGGTTTGACTAATAGAATTGAGTCAAGTAGATGTGTAAAATGCACAAAAAAGAAAAATCGTTTATTTACGCCAATTTAGTTAAAGACATTAAAAGGTAAAACTAATTTTTAGCTACCGTGTTTGAAGAATAAAGATAGCAAAATTTAGCTTACCTTTTGTGCACCCAGCAGCAGCAGTTAAATCTCCGAAACTTCATTGGTGTGAGGGATGTATCCATTAATGATAGGATGCTTACTTAAGCACAAATCATATTTATTCAGCTATAACTAAATAATATAAAGCGACAGATACATTAATGTTTGCATACAAGCACATACGAAAGCTTAAAAAAAAGTAAGGATTAACTGTATCATGGGATGTATTAATTGGGTGTGATTGACGTATTTGGAATGGTTGATGTAGTTGGTATGGTTGTTGCGCGCGCACCTTGGCATTTCTAGGGTTACCAGAAGTTAAGTTAAAAATAACATTTTCTTCTTCTCAAATGCCTGATTAATTTACAACAATCCCCCCTTTAATCATGCATTTGGGAAATGTTACAAATCAGATTTAGCTCATTTCTTAATTTCAGAAATTTTGGTTTGGGCAATGGCTTAGTGAAAATATCTGCAATCATGGAATTTGTATTGCAGTATGTTATCTCGATTGTTTTATTTTCTTCCATTTCTCTTAAAAAGAAATATTTAACATTAATATGCTTTAACCTGGTATTCATTTTTCCCTGTTTTATCAGAGCTATTGTGGACTTATTGTCCTCATATATCTTAATGGGTAATTTTTGAGGTAGATCAAAATCTTTAAGGAGATCTAATATCCATTTGAGCTCTTGAGCAGCAGTAGCTGCAGAAATAAGCTCGGATTCGGTAGATGATAAGGAAACACAATTTTGTCTCTTTGTGGACCAAAATATTGGGCTGTTTCCCAGAAAAAATAAATTTCCACCCGTTGATCGTCTCGTGGTTAAATCAGATGCATAGTCAGCATCAGTATAACAGGAAAGTGATGGTGGGCTATCAGAGTCAATTTTCAGGCAAATGTCCTTTGTAGAGTTCAGGTATTGAATCACTCTTAGAACTGCTTTCCAGTCCTTCTCCTTTGGAGACTCATTTTTCCTGCTTAACAGATTCACTGCTAGGGTGATGTCTGGTCTTGTTACAGTGGCTATGTATAATAAGGCTCCGATGGCTTGCCTATACTTCGTATTGTCCACTGGTGGAGAGACGTCCTCTTCCTTTGGATAAGAAGTATCCATTGGTGTGTAAGATGGTTTGTGGATATCTGGACAAAACATCATCTTCAATTTTTCTATTTTTGATTTTTGGCTCAATAGGAACTTGTTTTCATCTCTTTTGATGTTGATTCCTAAGTATTTTCTGACTTCTCCTAAGTCTTTTGCTTCGAAGAATTCGTTGAGATATTTGATTAGCCTTTTAATTTTTTCCTCGCTTTTGCATGCTATAAGAATATCGTCGACGTAGACAATAATCATTATCGTATCATTTCCATCTTTCTTTAGAAATAAGCATGGGTCTGCTGTACTCTGCGAAAAGTTAGTGTTCTTTAATACTTCTTCGACTCTTTTATTCCATGATCTAGCAGCTTGTTTTAATCCATAAAGAGCTTTTTTCAATTTGCAAACTTTTCCTTCTTGTCCCGGTTGAATTGTACCTTCTGGTTGTTCCATGAATATTTCTTCTTTTAAATTTCCGTGTAGAAATGCTGTAGTGACGTCTACATGTCTCACGTGCATTTTATCATATGCTGCGACAGCAAGAAAAGTTCTGATAGTTGTATGTCGAACTACTGGTGCAAAGGTATGATCGTAGTCAGTTCCGAATTTTTGACTATAACCTTTTGCAACTAGTCGCGCCTTGTAACGAATGACTGTTCCATCTTCGTTTTCTTTCAGATTGAAAATCCATCTACAGCCAATAGGTTTCTTTCCTACAGGAAGCTCAACCAGTTCCCAAGTTTTATTTCGGGATAAGGAATTGATTTCTTCGTCAACTGCGAGTAACCACTTTTCCTTTTCTTCAGAATTCAATTTATCCAAGTCTTTAAAATTCTCTGGTATGGTTTTTATTGTGTTTGTTAAGTATCCTAGACGTTCTGGTGGTTTCCCTTTCGTTTTCCTTTCTGATCGTCTTGGCTCAACTTCGGATACAACTTTGTGTTTTTCTGCAGTTTCTTCATCGTTTTCAACATCTTCAGCCTTTGGATGGAGAGAAATTTCAATATTTTCATTCTCTGATAATTCTTCGACAAATTTGACGCTTCTACTGATTATTATTCGATTTTCACCTGTGTAGATTCTGTAACCCTTTGATCGTTGATCGTAACCGACAAAAATTCCTTCAATCGCTTTCTGGTCTAATTTTTTACGATTTTCCTTATGTACATATGCATAGGCTGTGCAACCAAATTGTTTCATATGAGCTAAATTAGGTTTTCTTCCGCTCCATAATTCATAAGGAGTCTTATCACAAGCTCTGGTTGGAAGACGGTTCTGGATGTAATTTGCTGTATTTACAGCTTCACCCCAGAATTTGTTTGGAAGTCGTCTTTGGGACAGTAGGCACCTGGTCATCTCAACAAGGCTTCTGTTTTTCCTTTCACTCACACCGTTCTGAGGAGGCGAAAAAGGAACAGTTAGTTGATGTTTGATGCCGTTACTCGATAGAAATTCCTCCATTTTCTCACTGGTATATTCACCGCCGTTATCGGTTCGAAGTGTCTGGATAGTTCTTCCAAATTTATTTCTTGTTATACCGACAAAGTCCTTTAATTTACCAAGAACTTCATTCTTTTTAGCAAGCAAATAGATGACCGTGTATCTAGTAAAGTCATCAATAAAGGTTACGAAATAAAGCTTTCCACCAATACTTGGAGTAGGCATAGGCCCGCAAATGTCACTATGTATAAGTTCCAGTGGTTTTCTTGCTCGAACACTAGCAGCTTTTGGATAAGGAATTTGTTGCATTTTATTCTTTATGCATTCTGAACAGCTATCATTATGAGTGCAATTATCTAATTTTATCCCTTCTGCAAGATTTTCTCTTATTAATTGTTTGATTGCGTCATAACTTCGATGACCTAACCTTGAATGCCATATTTGTATACAGTTTTTATTTTTACATTCAACTGCAAAATTAGCGCTTTCTGGTTTTGTGATTAAAACAATTTTATATAAACTGTTATCGTCAGAATATGCGCGCATAATTAATTGGCTATCCTTTTTTACGTAACAATTTTCCTTTTCGAAAGTAACAGAATATCCATTACTAGCAATTTGTTTAACAGAAATCAAGTTGCTCTTTAAATCAGGAACGTAATAAACATTAGTCAATCGAATTTTCTGCAATCCACATTCTTCTTCTAAATTAAGGTCAACAAATCCTCTGCCCTGCGAATATAAAATTTTTCCATCTGCTAAAATGATTTTCGCTCGAGAATCCTCATATATCAGTTCAGTAAATAAACTTTCATCTCCTACTAGATGACTGCTAGCGCCGGAATCCATGTATAAAATTTTCTTATTTATATTTTGTTCTGAGCAATACCGCGGAGTAATTATTAAACCCTTTTCATAAACAGTACTTTGGACTGGCTTTGAAACATGCCTGTGAGTGTCGGATTCACTGCGTCTCTCTTCGAAAGTGTCTGCGCTCATACAATGTCGGGTCGATTTTCCGACATGTTTGGCCACGCGAGTTTCTGATTTCGAGTTGTCAGGACAAGAATTATTACTTTTGTTCTGCAATTTAAAACAACGCTCACGAGTATGACCACTGCGTTTACAAAAGGTACAGAATTTCTTTTGTCTACTATTATCATAATTTCTAGCATTTATTGCAGATTTAAACGCCGTTGAAGAATTAGAGCTTCGATCTGCTTGTTGTTCTAGTCTTCTGTTATATTCGTCAGTGAGTTTCGTTTTTACAAGATCTGTAGTTATAAGAGTTTCCTCTCTAGCTTCAATGGCAGTTATAAGATTATTGTATGATTCCGGAATTGAAACTAACATAAGTGCGGCTACATGCTGATCCGGAATGTTCTCACCAATAACTTTGAGTCTTTCGACTAAGTCCATCATATGAGTGATGTGTGCGATCATATCACCATGTTCAGCCATTTTTATAGAATATAATTTTCTCAGAAGATATAATTTGCTGCTCAAATTGGAGCGCTCATGAATTGACTTTAATTTCTGCCATGTACCGGCAGTAGTCGTTTCATCTCTAACATGAATAATCTGAGAGTCGTCAATGCATAGATTTATTATAGCTCGTGCTTGTTTATCCCTCTTTAAAAATTCATCATCGGGTTTAGAAGGTGGGGGAGAATAAAGAAGATCGTCTAACCCATCACACATTAAAAGCATTTGAATCTTGAATTTCCAAGTAGCATAATTTTCGGAATTCAGTTTCGTTATTTGCATACAATCTTTCAGACTTGACTGTGCCATTATTAATTCTTATGTAGCAGTTTCAGAAAGTTTATATATTATATGCACAGTTTAAATTTTAGTTTCGGGATTTACAACATATCAGTCTCATAATCTATGAAGAATAAAAATAGCAAAATTTAGCTTACCTTTTGTGCACCCAGCAGAAGCAGTTAAATCTCCGAAACTTCATTGGTGTGAGGGATATATCCATTAATGATAAGATGGATACTTAAGCACAAATCACCTTCATTTAGCTGTAACTAAATAATATAAAGCGACAGATACATTAATGTTTGCATACAAGCACATACGAAAGCTTAAAAAAAAGTAAGGATTAACTGTATCATGGGATGTATTAATTGGGTGTGATTGACGTATTTGGAATGGTTGATGTAGTTGGTATGGTTGTTGCGCGCGCACCTTGGCATTTCTAGGGTTACCAGAAGTTAAGTTAAAAATAACATTTTCTTCTTCTCAAATGCCTGATTAATTTACAACAGTGTTAATATCGATAATATACTACACGATCTCGCAGTCAGTATTTAGATACCTGCGGTAGAAAAGAAAAACAAAATTTATTCATATTTAATAGTTTTTAGAGCCTCTACTAGCAGCAATTGTAGCCAGAAACGTCCAGGCAGGCTTTCCACAAGCCCCTGTGTGACGGTTATTAATATTTTCTTCCACTCGGCTTGGAGAAGACATCTAAGTTTCTTCACCTATGTTGGACGTTTTTTCAGTCTCTTAATTCGAGGATCCGCCTCGTCCGAGAGATTCTCCATAGGGTTCAGGTCTGAGCTTTGGGCAAGCCAGTTTATTCAGTTCACTCCATTGACACCATACCAACTGATGATGGACCTTGCAACAGGACAGCTAGCTTTGTCATCCTGATAGTAACCGTAAAATTACACAACGCAAGAAGCACACTGCCATCAAAAATAGTGCAGAAGGCGTTGGCATTGTGCTTACTATGAATTTGGACCAAGGATTCTAATCTATAACAGGAGACACATCCCTAGACCCTAATTCCATTATCCCCGAACTTTACTGTGGGCAAAATGCATTCTGGCAGAAGTCGTTCTGCAAGCAGACGCCAGAACCTGGCGCCGGAACGGCAGAGGATGAACCTTGATTCGTTGCTCCAGAGAACCCGTTTCCACTGATCTACGGTCCACTCTCGACGCCCTTTGTACCGCATTAATCGAGCAGCGCTGTCGAACTTTGTGACCAAAGACTTACGGATAGCAGCACGACCATAAAAACCGAACAGTTGTGCTTCCGTGCGGATGATATTCATCGAAACAACACTCCTGGATGCCTGTAAAAATTATTGAAGTATGAAGGCCATCGGATAGCTGCGGTTCTTCTGAATTTCTCTGGACAACACCCGTTGGTCTGGTCTCCATATCCCATCTATCAGATGCTAAATATTGTATTTAGCAATGCCCATTGCCTTCAGTTATTACGTCAAAGCATTTACCAGGATTTGCAACAAAAATTCCAGCGAAAGGATTATTCTACACTACAAAGTGTGTGTCTGCACTTGAACAAATTATGAAATGTATTATTAAAAATGAAGGTACGGTGATTATAAATAATTAATCATATTGTATGAGTAAATTAGCAAGTATTTAAGAGAAAGTATAGACTATAATATTTCCTGTCTACAGAGGTAAAAATCAAAAGAACAAGAGAAAGTTATATGAAGTTTTCTTTCCATCTCTATATGGGGTACATATTTTCGTTCCTTACTTATTGCATTATTACTCTAAATGTTTAACAAAAGTCCAGTGGGCACGTTGACGAGGTTAACCAAATTTCTAGTTAATCAATGTCAGTGCTTTCTGCCTTATGGCTGCATATGCTGAGCGGATGGCTTATCAGTTGTTCCGTCAATTTCGGTGCATGATTTCAAATTTTCTTCCCGCAGCGTTCTTCAATGAATGGAGTGTAAAATACAGATTAGGTAGACATAGTACTTACAAAATGTCCATAGCACTTGAGATTAAGTTTTTCAAAGACTGCTGACAAGAGTAAACTGCGAATATTTGAAATCATTATCAATTACTAACATTACATTAGAGTTCATATTAGCATATATAATACAGGCACTTTACAAAATTGCATAACACTATAAAATGCATGTAATGAAATGCATATCATAGTTCAGAGATTCTCAAACTGTGAATTCAGGGGGAAATACTTTCAGCCTTTTCTTTAGCTGTTCAATATCTAGTTTTAGTCTGTGAAAATTAAAAAAAAAAAATTTTAAATAAAGTTTTAGTGTTTAACAATATTTCATATTTTCGTTGTTTAATTTATAAAAACCCGTTATAAATAATTTAAATCTAAATTAATACATATGTATTTTTTAAGCTTTGGAAGGGATAGAGAGGAAGGATCTTTTAGCAACTTTTGAGAGGGATACATGGGGAAAAACAGGTTGAGAACCATTTTCATAGTTGTTTTACACGGGTACGTATCATGCAAAAACGTTCAATGGACAGTAAACATTTTATTTCTATTAAATTCTGAAGTAGACACATTTTCAATAAACTTTACAAAAAAACGTTTACCACGTATGGAATTAAAGACAAAAAACACAGAATTATTCGCTGACATAAGTAAATTACATTTATCAGTACCAAGGGTTAATAATGATGCAGCAATAAAGTGTACAGAATATTGCAATTAGTATTTAATAACAAATTATGTAGGCTCCTTCAGGAGTAACGAATTTTTTAACGACTTAGAACCGAAAAAGAGTTATTAATAGAATTATTTGCAACTTTAATCTCATATAAGCGCCTAGCAATTTTCATAATGACATTCCACAGTGATAAATTTGTGCACATTTCATTAAGTATCTTAATAACATTTCAGAATTTCCATACATTACTAATACTATTCATTCAAGGATTTTTTTTAGTAAAATTTTGAGTTTATTGGATTGGAGTTTTGTTGCCATTAAACTGGGAAGCCTCGAGGAGGGTGCTTATATTCCCGGTTGAACTAACAGAAGAAATGGCTTCGGAGCATTTTTAAGCAGAGGGTTAGGTTAGGATATTTGAACATGACAATGCACACATGAACTATCTCTTTAACGTAATAAATCAAAATTTGTACATCCTTCCTACAAATTGGTGCAACCATAGAAGACATTTCACAACTGAAGACCCTCCTTATTAGGCTGTAGCTGAAAACTAGCCATGAATCTCCTCGGAGAGAGGATAGAAATGAACTTGTTGCTATGAACCGTGCCCTCATTCCCCAAACGCAGGCTTTTTCCAAACGGAACGCAGACTTGTTCAAACTCTCTCAGAACCTCATGGCTGAATTAGCACAAGGGGCCCTCGTCAAAACTCGGGTGTCGGAGAGTACAACGGGGGAGGCAACATCAGACTAGGACAGTATGTTCATGGATGTCATGCTACCTAAGTTTGAAGTGGCCGAAGTTTACCTAAGTTTGAAGTGGCTTAAGTTAAGTGGCCGAAGCCACTTAACTTAAGCCACTTCAAACTTAGGTACTGCCGGGATAGTATAAGCTACATTTCCAGGTGTTATTGTGTCCCAGAAACGCTACTTAAGGTAAGCGATGCCTTTATGGAGGGCTTTGCATATGCAGAAAACGACGGAGACCAGCCATGCAGCCAGCTTGCTCGCCTGTGATCGAACCCAGGTCAAACTTTAGCATTCAGCCGTCTTAACCACTTTGCTACTGGTGGGCGTTTATATAGAAAAGATTAGTCTTTTATCGCTTTTTTTAATGAATTTTACTTCGTAAATATACTGGGTATTCCAGACAACCTTTACCCCTAGAGAATTACGTAATTTCTTTAATTAATTTTGTTACACATTCGGAACCTTCGTACGGTTTGAGAGCAATTTCTACAGCGTGGCTTCATTTACAAGTTTGGAGTATATGATGTCAGGCGGCTGCTAATATTAATGATTAAATTTGATTTAAAAATTCTTCCTAACAATTGCATTTTATTTAAAATAAGGCAAAATCAGCAACCGTAAGTTCGCGTATATTGTGCATGCATCTGATCACCCTAGGAAATGGATTTAGTTTTCTTTAAAAACTACATCAATCTACAATTGCTTAATTTGCTTAAATTTAAATTTTGGCGTAGTTCTCTTCTGTTCTGTTTTAGGTGAAAAATCGTATAATTTTTATAAAACTGCGAAATTTTAAAAGTTGCATTAGAATTAACATTAAAAATAATTAATTGCATTTGAATTAGCAAACTACATTAGAAATCTCATTTTGAAAATTACCTTTCGATGTATTCGCTAGTGTGAAGAACAAAATTTTGCATTTATTACTTTGACGGCTAAGCTTGTGAGAAAATATGAACGTTTAAAAAAATGTACTACGCCAGAAGTCTGAAAACTTTTCCAGAAATATTGAGTATTAGTGCGGCAAGGGGACACTCAAAGTACACTGCGAGCCGAATGTTCTCTGGAGAGGACGGTACAGAGAAAATGGTGTGAAAGCCCCTCGTACTGGCCCCGGGGTGTTCTTCCTCAAAATTGGGTAGAACACAGTTAGTAAGCAGGGACTACACATGTGCCACTAAGGTGGAACTCCGGCGTCTCACCCACTTCTACCTGTACTTGTTATCGTTGCACATACTTAGATGATAAGAAAAATTTCAAGAAAATCTGTTCAGTAGAAAGGGTCAGATTTAATTTAAAAACTTGAATCAGAAAACTTGAGAAAACGTTAATTAGAGTTATGTGTGTAGGCGCATGTCACACTTATCTCACTTGTCTGATGCTAACATCAGAGCAAGTCCACGAAATTCATCGTGCAAGGAAAGCAAGACTGCGCCTTTTGTTGGCTAGTGACTTGAGCACCATTCAGGTGACACTACGACTTCGCTCAGTTCCGCCCCAATTTTGAAGGACATCATCCCGGGGGACGGACGTATCCGAGGGTCTCAGATGCCGCTTCCCCTACCTTAAACCTCTCGAGAGGACTTTCGTCTCGCCATGTATTTAGAGTACCCCACGCCGCAAAGACACTATACATTTACAAATACCCACGCCTTCTTCGGTATTCGAATCCGGACCCTTCGGTATCGCAGTAGGCTTCCCTAACAACTATATCTTCTGGGCGGCTATTAAAATTATGTAAAACAGAATTATAATTTTGCCAATTTTCGGAGCAACAAGGCCTTTTAGATCAACTCGTGCTTCCATTGCTATTCGTGATTATTTCTGGATTCGCTATAATATATACACACTACTTAACTGCATTATTGAGAGATAATACATGTGTACTCACAGATTCTCTTCAGGCAAAGTTCAATTAACCCTTCAAGACCTCTGATTAAAATTATTTGCCTTGTTGTTAGTTTTCTTTTCTATTGAAAGATGATTTATTGATTCATGTTACAAAAAGCCTTAGTTAATTCTGTGTAGAATTTTAAAATGTGCGTAGATCGAAATCAAATTTTCTATAATAATAATAATAATAATAATAATAATAATAATGTTAATAATGGAGAATTTAACATATATTTTCAAATTGAGAAAAGTAAGTTAATCTAAAAGCCATTGGTTAAATTGGTTTAAACTTAAAATTGGTTTTTCAGTTCTTCCATTTTGAGTAATCGACACCAGCGAAGAATTTCTTTAAGCAGTTTTCCTTAAAATTTAATTAGGAATTTATTACTTAAAATATTAATTTATAATTGCTTACAAAAATTGAATATTTCTTTATCGTTTAAAATTGAAAATTATGATCTGTCCTCGTTAAAATAATTCATATTTTTTCCTAGCATATCCATACAATTATTTAGTGACTTCCATCATAGGCAAACTAATTTCTTCTGCCATTGGTGCGATATCTATTCAGAGGACCTCAGAAGTTTTCCCAACAGTAGTCAGGTGCTTAGGTTTAAGCATGAGCATTATGACAGCTAACATCCCTACCGTGTTTTTGCCTTACGTGTTATACCTTGTAAGTACCTGTGTTTTGCATATACTATCTACATAATGAATTTAATTCTTAAAGTCCATACATTTTGCTTAACTTGTTTCTACAAATATAAAGAGTATTGCTTAAGAATGATATGATTTTAAAATGAAGTGGCAAACATGTTTAACATGTTATCACTGTTACTTATTTTTATTTGCATTTAGTGCGTATCATGACTAAATACACGTTGCAAAAACGTTAATTATCGTTTTTTGTGGGATAACAATCCATAAGAGGTACTTGAAAAAAACCTTGTATTCGAGGAAAGTTATTTTTTGGTGTGGTTTATAGTGGCATCATGGACCATTTTGTTTTTCCAAAACGAGATAGACGATGCAGTTTTAAGGTTTGAAAGCGATACCGATTGATGATAATGAATTTTTTGTGGCTAAATTTGGAGTACATTGATTTAAGGTTCACTAGCTCCACTATCGTCCACACTACGCGTCTAGCGCCACTATCGACTTTTTTCAAAAATCTTCGGTGAAAGAACAACTTCACCAACTAATACTGGTAGATAGTAATTTTACTTCTTTAGAGTATATTTTGCTAGATTATTTGAAATTAATGATTGAAACCAACAAATCAACTCTTTAACACCGAAGAATAAATACCGAACGTTGCAATCGTGACATTAGGTCCGAGTTATTTTTTATTTACAATCATCAAACACTTCGTTCATTCATTTCGCTCGGATGCTGAGTCGAGCCCGACACTTAAATAATGTCTTTTTTAGAACGTAAGGTCATAAATTGTACTTCGAAACAATACAAAGTGTTTTCTTACATTTGAAATAGTTTATATTTTATTTGATTTTAAAATCGCATCATTCTCATTGAAGCATCTTTTACATTTTCACTAGCGGACATTTTTAATCCTGGATCTAAAGGAAAAATGCTTCAACTATATTTCAGACGATACTCAAAGCAATTAAATATATTTTCAAAGAGTGTTTTAATTCCTATCAAGATTAAAACCAACAAATCAATTCTATATTCCTTGGAGAATGTTATGGTTTGTTTTAATTAACATATTTTTGCTTAAGCAAAATTCGTTATATATTCCTGCTTTTTGATCTGCAAAAATTTTGCTTTTTGAATATACAAATGAGAAAGTTTTATTTAAAGTAAGAATTTATGGTGAAAAAAGTTTCATTGACAACGTCAGCCGGTTTCTCTCGTTGTTTCCGAACTACTAGAAGTTTCTTGTCTAGAGCCTTCTTTGGTTGTCACCTACTACTAAGAATTTCTGGCCCAGAGAATCCTCTGGCTGTTTTCGAAGTGAACAATATTTTCTACCAGTTGGTGAGCTGCTGCTAATTACTGAAAATCAGTTTATAAATTTAAACAAGAGAATTGTGTAATTTTTAATGAATTTGCAATACCGTGCTATCTGCGATGATCTGCGTGATTCCCGCGAGAAGCGGAAGTAAATTTATGTTCGTTAGTTTAGTTTTGTATTTCCAGTTGACGTCAAAAATAAATTTTTGATTCCTTCTATTTTTGTTGCATTTATTTAACGCAGTGATATTTATTAAAAGCCAGGAAGAAAATTCGCCCTTCAGGCTAGAAGGTTAGACCACTTGTAAATTAAGCCAAACTGTGTCGTGTAACTATTACTCAATTTGATTAATTTTAGTAAGTGATTAATTTTCTTAAAGTTGTAATTTTAAAGTCTGATTTTGAGTTGTAATTGTTTTACTTAATTTTGATATTATTAATCTTTTAAATTATTTAATTTCTGTTTGGAAAACTTAATTTAGCTCTGTTTGGTTTTAATGATGTATTTTTGGGGGGTGACCGTTAAGGTTATTAATTTTAATTTAAAAGTTTTGTTTTGTTACACTAGTTTGGTGTTTAAACTTAATTGGTTTTCTAATTTAATTCAATTTAATTTATATCTCTCTTATCCGTAAGGTTATTGAATCTTTATTTTCTGACTCAGATGGTAAATTCTATAATTCAAGTCACCAAATTGATGTTAAATATATACTTTGTTGATTGGTACTACAGTAAGTAAACATTGTGAGAGTTAATAAATATCGTACATTCACAATATGGTGTAAACATGCATTTGATACAATGTATTGAATGTGGAACCTACAGTGAACATACAAATAAAATAACTATTGCGTTGAGCAAGACAAGAACCCAGTTTGATTTTGGGATAGTTCAGTTACTAAGGAAACAGTTGAATATAAAATATTTATTAAGTAAATAAAGTATAAAAGAAAAGTGGAGTTACATAGATAGTTTCCAACAAAGTGGTGACAGGATAAAATTCATTACTGAAAGCTATTTTCTTTAATTATACACTGGACTACCCAAAAATCAAACTAGGTTCTAGTTTTTCACAACTCAATAGTTATTTTACACTCATATCCATAAATTAAGGATAATGCAAAATCAGGCAAAGGAAGAGATAGAAGCAAAACAAATTTGACTTATTTGTAAAGCTTATTTATTAAACAAAAGGTAACGAGCAAAAAAAGATGCTATATGTTTGGTATTATTAAACAAATTAGCTATTTTGTCTCCCTGGAGCAAATTACAAAAAAACCTATTTACAAAAAACCAGTATTACATGGTTGGTATGATTGTTAATACATTGTATGTCTCCCAGACGATGATGCAATACAGTCCGTACAACGCCTGGGCATGCTGAGTATCAAATTATCGATCTGATCTTGGAGGATATTACACCACTCAAAAAGCAATGCTCTCCGAAGTTCCGGTAGACATGTAGGAGGAGGTTGACGGGCTGGAACTCGTCGGTCAAGCATGTCCCACACGTGCTCTACTGGATTCAAGTTCCGTGAGAATGCTGGCCAGTCCATACGGGTGGTATCCTCCGATTGAAGGTATTCGCTTACGATGTTTGCACGGTGAGGACGACTGTTGTCATCCATAAACACAAATTGTGCGCCCATGGTAAAACGTATGGCCCATGGCAAACGACCAAAACAAACGTACCTCTTGTTCCAGAATGACGTCCCGATAGATTTGGATTGTCATGGTTCCAATTTGAACATGCAGGTCAGTTCTGGAACCCAGAATAATTCCACCCCAAACGAGCACTCCTGCACCACCGTAACGGTGTCGTTCAATGATGTTTTCTTGGTGGTAACGGGTATCTGTAGCTCTCCACATGAAAGTCTGATAATCAGACTGCAAGCTAAACCTGGACTCGTCGGAAAACATCACCCAAGCCCACTGTTGCGGTGTCCACAATGCATGCTCTCTGCTCCAGGCTAACCGCAGGCGACAGTGAGTTGCAGTAAGTGGAACGCATCTGACAGGTCTACAAGCATATAGACCAATCTGCCCTAAGCGTCTGTACACGGTCTGCCTTGAAATTGTCGTACCAATGGCTGAAGAGAGCTGACGAGACAGGTCTGAGGCTGTGCTCCGCCTGGTTCTTTTGGTAGTAACTGCCAAATACCGGTCCTCATTCGGCGTTGTAACTCTGGGGCGACCTGTGCTGTAACGTCTACTCACATTACCATCATCTTGGAATCGTTGCCAAAGCCTGGAGATGACACTCTGAGCAATTCCAAATTCGTCTGATACTTCCAGTTGGGTACGTCCACATTCCAAACGGCCGATAATTCTACCACGTAAAAAATCATCCAAATGCGTCCTTTGTGTCATAACTCTTCGGTTATTGCACTGAAATGCTTATAAAGCGCCTTCGAACAATTTTACTTCTTTGCCTGTATTCCTTATATATCACTCTCTTACACTCTCGTCATTGTGACGTACCATCGGTGTCATCTGGTTACTTCCTGAAATTTGCATATGATTCTTTAAGATGTGTGTAGTGATTTTACAGGTGATATATTTATTTTAGAGTTCGATTTCCGCGTGACTCCGAATTATCCTTAATTTATGGACATGAGTGTATTTGTATGTTCATTGTAGGTTCCACACTCTATATATTGTATGTATGTTTACACCAGATTGTGAATGTATGAAATTTATCAAAGGAAAAATGTTTAATTACTATATTACCAATGAAACAGAGTAAATATTTAACAACAATATGGTAACAACTGAGTTTAAGCTTATAAATGTGAATATTAAAATTCCTATCATTTTTGTAATAAATAATGAAATTCAACAGCTTCGTTTTTATAAATTTGTATTTCACAAACGAAAATGTTTTCCGTTGTAGAATTCGAAAAAGAATTTTGTGGAGAAAAATATATGCAATGTTGCTGAGTATAGTTATATTAAATGTATTAGGTTTGTCTAATAACATCATTATTTTTATCAAATTAAGTACTTCAAATAAAATGTTTTTAAAATGCGTAACTGTTACTTTCTTTGTTTATTAAAATAACTAAGAATATACATCTTATGCTTAGAAAACGTTTAGCACAATTCGAGTGACCTGAGGAAGAATTTATATCTTCCTGTTTAAAGCATAAAGTTGATGAACTCAGAGAAAACTGTTTAGCGTATTGTTGCGTTTTTACGGGTTCGTGGATTTGAGAGTAAACCGATGAAAACACGATGCAGAACAATAAAAAGCACGATTTATTTACAGGAATCACTATTTACAGCACAGTTCCAAAATTCCCTTTAAAAGCGTCGAAAATCTACAATAAATACGCTGAAACAATCAGCAACACAGCTTCAGGCTGTAACTGTACAGGCAGCTTTACGGCAACACTAAACTTATAATAAAACACCGTGGAACAATCACCAATACACTGTCAAGCTATACTGTAAAGTTAGCTTCACGGCAAAGCACTATCTCGATTGCTTTCCGTTCACAAAACTCTCGCGTAGCAGCTATTCTCACAACTAATCACACAGCTCGCAACACTTCACAATTTCGCAACTAACTTCACAATCTACTCGCCACTCGCAACTAACTCGTAACGACTCTGCAACTCAACTAGCTCTCAGAAACGCAAGGGTTTAAATAGCTTTTCTTAAAGTTCCACACGTTTCGAGAAATATCTCGACAGGAAATTATTCTAGAAGCTTCCCGATTAGACCATGGGATATCGCCGATTTGGTCGCCAAATGGGCGATAAAGTCGCCAATCTGGCAACCCTGACATACACTATTTTATGGCAACCCTAGTGCTATGCCGGAAAGCTTACATAAAGGCGCAACCGCCGAATTTTTCGTAACAGTATGTTTTCTCATAATGAAACATATTCAATAAAAGTATATTTTGAATTTAAGTAGAATTAGATTACAAATTCTCAGGTCAAACTGACCATCGAGCAAAGAGTAAACAAATGCTATGCTATTCTAAATAGCCTTTAATTAGGATCATTTGCATCTCATTTCGGTTATCGTCTGCAACACGAAAGATATTGCTAATATATAAAACAAAACGTAACTCAAGTTATCAGATCTCTTAAAATTACTATCCGATTAGTTTTCCTCCCTTAACAGACTAAGATCTTGCAGAAGTCCGCAGATCAATACTTTAGAAAATGATTCTCTGTCACAGTTAGTTCATTCAGGGTAATACGTGTCATAAATTCTTAAATTCTGCTACTCAGAACAAAGTCCTCTTTTCTGATGCTGGGGTAAAGCTTTAGAATACGCCTCATAAAAGGCCCTCATTATCTGAGCTAATATCGAGAGAAAAACACTTTAAATATTTTCTCTGTTGCTGTTGCTAATCCTCAAGTCCAGCTTCTGCTAGGCGAGATCCACGAGTTTATTCACCTTAAAAAATTCATATACCAGCATAGAAAACGTCAGTAGGTCGTCGTAGGACAAACCTATACACATAAGAATATGCGTCTGAGAAGCCTGCGCATTATTACATTTCGGAAAAATCGGGTTGGTTTTTTTTTACCATTCTGGAATACAAGGATCCTTAAATGGCCACTACGAAATCGGGAGAGTGCCGTCTGGGTGCATCTATCACAGTTCATAGCGCGGGATTCACCAGGGAATTGAACACGGTACCAAGAACGTGCCGAAGGAGCAATTCAAGTCATTTTCTCCAGTATGTTTTCCAGCAGAATACAGCTCAAGATAAGTCGGACAGTTAGAAGTAGCCAGAGCCTCCTCAGCACCCTTCTTTGCCAGGATATCCACCTCTTCGTTTCCCCAAATGTCCATATGCGAGGGGATCCGCTGAATGCGCACATCACAAGAGGATGAGATTTGCTTTAATTTAGTGAGAAATTCTAAATTTGTCTCCAACGTTACACCAGTTGGACAAATGTTGTATTGCACTACGACTATCAGTCTTAATCCAGATGTCTTTAAGGACTAAAAAAACATTATGTAACTTAGTCCCTCATCGATAGCAACGAGTTCATTTTTAAAAACTGAGCTAAACTCAGGAATTCTTTTCTACAAATTGTCGAAGGCAAATCGGCGCATCATTTTACTTTGTGACCTAGGCAGTCGTTCAGTACGGAAACTGACCCTTAGAAGAGCTACTGAAGGGTCAATGCATTGCTTCAAGAAGCATTGTTCTACGGGGGGATCAAGTAAGTTGTTATGCTCAATTTGACTAAACGAACTGTATTTCTTAAGTCATCCGTTATTATGCCAATACCGCAATAACTCCGAGGTACGATATTGGGAATCGTAGCTGTAAAGTTTGTTGTAAATACTTCACTAGGCTCGAGTTCCTTCCAAGACTCAGAGGCTGAAGGCCGCCTCAAAAACATGATAGCATTTGGGTAACTGTTATGCAAGCCAATTATAACACGAGAGGTACAAAGCTGCACTCTCTCCAATTTATGGAGGTTGGTTAAATACGAATTACGTACTAAACTGAATTATTACAGTCAAAGATAACATCTACATTTTCATTTTCAGGCATATCGTGTTTGGAGTTTTACAAGGTTCCGTAGTTGGATCTGCATTTTACATTAAATATGGCGATTATTTCACTGTCTTTGAAAATGACTATACTTTCCTTTCATCTTACATCGTGGATTACTATGCTGTCTTCAAGAAATCACATAAACGAAATGTTTGAGGCATTACCTTAGAATAGCTTTTTTTTATTTAGCGGGGTGATATGACTTTTCATTGGGAGGATCCATAGCCAGAGTTATCGATAAATTATTGATAAATCGATAATTCTATGAATACCTATTTTTTTCTTTTGCCATCAGAAAGTGCATTCTATTAATAAAAATAATCCAAACAACTTTGCGACTATTCTATTTTATCCTTTTATCAATTACAAAGTTGCTCTCACAAGCATATGGACATTTAGGTAATTTTCCATCTTACCAGTAAGATTCCATGGCGATTAGTAACGATTTCTGTTTTTAATTCTTCGGGAATTTGAAACATATATTATCAATGTGCTTATCATGAAGTTAGAGCAGTAATTTATGAAGTATTAGTTAAGAACATTAAAACTTCATAGAATACTACGAGAACTGAATCCCTAAACAAAAGAATCTTCGATAACTAACCATAGCTGGGAATCTGACCGTAATTTTTACCTTTCTTTCGCAAAATTATCCATAGTGCTTCATCAGTTGATGAACAGGATTTTCCCAAAGCATTTCATAGTCAAAGGATTTTACCTGTTTTTAGTTAATGGCATTACTTTCTGGCATTTCACAGTCATAGGTTTCATGGTCATAGCATTTCATAGTCAAAGGATTTTACCTTTTTTAGTTAATAGCGTTAATTTTTTAGTTAATGCCATTAATTAATTTCCACTGCTTTTAAAATTCTAATATTTTAGGTTTTTTTAATTTTATTGATATTCTCCTCAGTGAATGCTCTTAGTTAGCGTTCTCCTTCCTTCCCCCATATATTGTCCTATAAATTTGTTTGTTTTTAACAAATTCTATGTTTCCGAAGAAGATCAATCTGAGAATGCTTTTCGGCAATTTCAGGTAGCATTTTTGCTTAAACTTCAATTGCCATCCTTTAATGTATGGACAAGACATTATGGAATAATGTTCCAGTTATCTTTTATTAATATAACTGTATTTCAAATTTACGAAATGATTGTTGATATATATATGTTACTATTACGTAAGTAATTTATTCTGTAACCATCTGAACATGCAAAATTTCCTTCCTTTCTTCCAGAACATCTATAGTAAAGACATTCCACACCTAATATTTGGTAGCGTTTGCTTCTTGGCGGGTTTTGTATCAATATTTATCCCAGAAACCCTCAATGAAGACTTGCCGCAAACTATACAAGAATCCAAGAATTTTGGAAAGGAGCAAACTTTCTTTTCATTCAACAGGCATGCAAGACACAAAAAGAATGCAAATTGTTTGCTTACGAAGGTAATTACAAGTTAATATATCTGTTTAAAAATATTCGGTTGACTCTATTAAAAAGAATGGTTATTTATTTGATACAAATAACTCATACAAAATTATTATTGATTATTATAAATATTATCGCAAGATATTTATTACAAATATCTTTTCCACTGTTAATAATAGTCATCCTCTCTCTCTCTCTTAGTCCAAAGTTCTTCATCAACTACGAACTGAGATTCTGATCATTCGTCTGCTAAGTATTTTAACACTGTTGGACCTTATAACGATCTTTAATAAGATATCGAATAGAACTTCCTCTAGACGGAATATCCGCTGAACTAAGATTTCTAGGAAAGTGAGGAACGATTTCTAGGAAATTTATTTTCCTGTACCTTATTGGCGGCAAAAAAATGCCCAGTATTCTTTTGATTCAGCTTAAAGCATTCCTAGAATCAGTCCCGTAAAACCTCAACTTTTTTAACATTAACCACTAAACACTAACATCTAAATAAGCTTTTCCTTAACACTAACAGCTAACGGAGCAGCAATCAATACGCTAAGAGCTGCAGCCTGGTAATTATAATTGTCTTTAGTAGAGTTGCTCTATCTTTAGCTTTAGTAAATTCAGAAGACTTGAACTTTTCGGTTTTTGTTAGGATAAAATTACAAGCTGCTTTAGCTTATAGTTGCAACAGCAAACACGTGTAAACTACGTCAAGAATATTCCTACGCATATGAAATGTATATTCTTATTCACAAATGAATATCTCGATATGATAATCATATCGAGATGTATCCCTTTTATGAACATACTACTAATTACATGTTTCGTGTTATGAAAATAACATTTTTGTGTTCATTCATGACTCATTTTTGTGTTGCTTCTACTACACTTCTTTATGAAAAATCCTTACGTTATATTAAGGATGACTTTTCGAGGTAATTTGCTACTCATAAATTTTCCCCTTAATTAGACCATACTTCAAACCCGATGTAATTCTGGTCCTGAAGTAAAGAGGTATAATGCTTCGAGTAAAGAAACTAACGCTATCTTGCATTTCTTCTTTTAGCTGAAATACTTTATGATTACTAGAAAAAGTGGGTTTTATTTTTTTAGGCGCATAATTTTTAATCTTATTATGTTATAGTATTTACTACGTACAAAAAAATTAAAGAGGCATAGGGATAATATCATTTGACTTGACATAAGTGTCATTTGGCTGATGGCAATGCCATTTAATTTAGTAAGATTATACAACTAACCCATCTTATTATCATCTGCATCTGTACCATAACTTTTCCTTTTCGTTAGCCTTGACCAGAATGCAAATAAGATGCAACTATATGCGGCTGAGGTACTGGACGTTATGGCTTTGCCAGTGACGCTCGCATTGTACTTCTCGCCCAAATCGGCGGCTATAGTATTCTGGCGTTAGGTATTTTGTTATTTGAAGTTAAATCGTGCGCAATTAAAATTTCGAACCAGTCCTTATTTACGCCTTTTATATTCTAGTATTCTAGACCGAATCCGTTTAAGTTTGTAAATTGAAGTTTCTTATCCACTACCATCAAGTTGCAGAGTTTCAATTTGTGCACGTACAAGTTGTGGATTTTGTTAAATTTAAACTGTAATAAAAGGTTGCTTAGGACTCGGGTATACTTTCAGAGATGAAGCGATAACTTCATCTGTTAAATTATAAGCTAAGAGTCTTAAGAATCTAAACATATTTAACGAGTTGTAATTTCGATTTATACAGGATGTTACCTTAAAAAGTCATGTAATTAAATATCTTTTTTCTTGCAATTTTGCTTTGAAATCCAGAATGTTTTAAATTAACTATTATTATAATTTCCTAAAACTAGTTTTTTGAAACTATAATTATTCTTGATTTTTTTTTATTTTTTATTTTTCAGCGAAAGCTGGCATTCAACGACAGAGATTCGAGTACTTCGTTTCTGGAACATACATCAGAAATCTGTTTGAAGGGCAAAGAAGTTCTATTTCATCATCCTGAAGTTTAAAGATATTAAGAAAATAAATATCATCTTTAAAAGGAAAAGAATAATTCGAAAGTAAAATACTCAGAGCAGTCCGTTTTAGAAAGTATCTAATTCGTGAAAATATACTCATATAAGGTGCACTGGGAAAAAAGGGACAGTTCTATATCTCCCTTTCTACTGAGCCTTTTGTCGAAATTAAACTTGCGTTTTTCATGTATCGAGAGCACGACTTAGGATATGTATTAGATTTGCACGTAGCATTGTCTAATACAAATATTTTGATACAAAATTCGACTTTTTGTGTTATGAGATGCCGACTTTTTTACTATATTCCGATTCTACGACTCAAATTATACCAAAATTCCAAATTTTGCAAAACTCGCAAGAGTAGTTTTTAAAAAAATTAGCTCTCAAAACTTTAGCTCCTCAATATTAATTGAATTTGACATATATTTATTAATATCTCTTTTTTATTAAATTTACTTGATTCTATTCTCCAGAAGTCGAAATTTGGACTTAATCGAAAATATAATTCGCTCAGTTTTTGTGATTTATTTTTGAAATTTGTATATTTATAAAGTTTGTATAAATTTTTCGAAATTTTTTTTATTATAACCTATAAAATTTTTAACATCATCTTAAACTACAGGCATTTCTAGGCACACTTACAAAAAATTAGAGTGTTTTATCCAAAATGTCCTAAGATATACGTTAATTTATATATTGGCGTGTTTTAAAATTTCGCATATTCGTTACAAGCGATCATAATGCCAAATGTGGTTTACGCACTTTGTAAAGATTATTTGAAAATAATGAACGTGACCTTTTTTACGCTCGTATACAATGAAAAAAAAAGGAAAGGACACTAGGTCGCTAAAAATTAAGAAGTTCGTTAAGTGAACTGTTCTTGGCGCAAACTGTAAAAAATTCGCGAAGATAAATTTTAAATTTCTCCGTAAATTTCGCATTGAATTTTACAAAATTTAATATTAAGGCATAATTTGAAGTATCGAAATATGGAAAAATATTGGCATGTAATTTTAGAAAAAATCCGATTTTGTCTCAAAATACCTATATTAGAACAATGCTATGTATAAATCTAATACATATCCTAAGTCGCGCTTTCGAGACATGAAGAACGCAATTTGAATTTCTTCAATCGGCCCAGTAGAACGGGAGATACAGAATTCCCCCCCCCTTTTTTTATTTGCGTAGCCTACCTAGAAATAAATGTATTTCATTAATAACTCAACACCACATTTCAAGTTTGAAAATAAAATAAAAGTCATCATTTTAAGAAACGTTTCTATTTATTAAATTATTATTAGTAGTATAAATTAAAATTCTAAAGATAATTCAGTGGATGGAGGTTAATGATACAATTACAGAAAATTGAAATCATAAAATTATAGGAAAATGCAATCAGTATATAGGTTACTGAGAACAGATCTGTTTTTCAAATGGGAATAAAATTTTCGGATCAAAACACTGGGATAGAAAATTAAGCGTTAGGAAAAAATATGCTTAAAATAAGCTGATTACGGACAATTATTTATAATTTGCCTTTTATTTCATGCTTAATATTCGCATTGTACTGCACTATTAATTGTTAAAAATATTTTAACAACTAATTGTAAATTATCACAAAATCAATCTGCAATAAAACCACTTAATAGTCACTGCTTACAAATTAATAATTCATCAATAACATTAACAATTGTCAATTTTTTGGGAAAAACTTTTAAGAGTAATCATTTTATACAGATTTCTACATTTTTTATACTGTACTACGTGTATGTGTTTCGCATGGTACAATTTGTTATGGCTCACATTTAAGGGGCCTTAATGTCATGACACATAGTACTCCTGATTAGAAAGTTAGCACAACTTTCGTGTGAACTGGCCTCCAAAGTTCCCAGATACTAATCCTGGAAAATATCAGAGAGATTCTCTGAAGGTGTGCGCATAATACCATCAACTTACACTACAGAAATATAGATTGTGGTTCCTCAACAGTTTACCGACGACTTCGGATTAAGAAAGATAGGTAGTGTTTAAAAAGCAATTGTAGCTGCTAATGAATACTGTGTTCTTTACAAAGCGCCATCTCTTGCTTTATTCTTTCTTGGAGTGTATTCAATTGTCCAATGATGAATAATGTATGTCAGTAATAGCCTCATCTAGTTAAAGCCCGTCTGTGTGTTAGTTTTTGTAGATGCGATTTTTCATTCACCAGTATGGTGCATATTGGTTTCTAAAATGGTATTTCCATTCTATCATACTGTTCCATTGTAAACGTATTGGAGGAAAAGTAAAAGAAATTGTCCTGAATTTTTCCAGTCTATTATTATCTTATTAATACAAAAAAAATTCATCATTATTTCACTTTTGTTTACCCTGTCTTGATCAATGATTTTTTGTAATAGAAGCAATGAATCAAGGAATGTAAAAATAACAGAAAGTCTGGAAACTTTATTAAATTATTGAATTTTCAGAGAGATTTACAATTACGCTGACAGATGTTTTCTTTAATTAGTTATATAAGATAATTAATAAGCACAGAAAATAATTATTTGAAATAAGTCATTCTTTCTTAAATCACACATTGTGCTATAAATCTCACGTTTAAAAAAATTTCCAATATAAATTTTGAATCATTTGATCGGCTTAAATTGTACTTTAAGGATATCAAACAACGCAGAATTCAGTTCCCATAAAATGGTTTGGAATGAGCATATTCTAAAGGTTACATATCCCTTCTATCAGTTTGGAAAAACGTGTTATATTCATACTGGGAAAATAGCTATCATTAACATATAATCGTATTTTGAGGTTAATTATCATTTATTTTTATTTTCAATTAAGAACACTAGAAAACTGCATATTATTGCATACTGTATGTACGCAATGCAGATACGCTTTTTGAATCATAGAATTTTGTATTACAGTTCAAGCATATTCCATTCCGATTATGTATCTTTTACTGTCCATGAAAGTCCTTTTAGACAGAAACGCATGTAGCAAAAACATCACTCATTATTGATTATGCAATATATGTTCTGAATTTAGTCTTTAAAAATCTTGTAATCCTAACCTTGTATAAAAATATGTTAAATTATTAGCAAAAATCTTTTTCGAAAAATTTCAATTACTGCAAACTTGTTATGTACAACACAAAAACTTCCTCTATTATGTATATTCAAACCACAACACTCCGTACTGACGTTTGTTTCATGGATTATTTAAGTGCTCTGACCACTCTCACTTTACTGCGAGAAAAATAATGCTATGAGATCTAATAATAAATAAATGAAGAAATTGATCATAAAAATTATAACAAATAAGAATAAATTTCGTGTCTGGTTACAGTTCCATTGGAACTCAGTTAGTCAGTTGCATCAAAACATTGCTTTTAGAGCTCATCTGTAGTTTAATGACTCAGGATAAGCTGAAGCTCACTTGAAGCTCCAAGAGAAGAAGGGCATCCTGTACTTTAGTGATGCAGTCTTTGGACATGTTGCTGTCAGGAAAGCTGATTCGGTAAAAATATTGCTTCTAAGTCTTGCAATTCTATTGCCGATAATTATAGCCCTTATTCAGTTATCAAGAAAAACCATCAAGAGAAATTTTTTAAGCAAATGGCATGAGTTCAGTGATATGCTTTCAATTACAGACTGAAAGCTCAAAATCTGACACGCAGAACTGGTTGTCGAAGAGGAAACATAAGGAAAACCGAAACGTTACTGAATGGGTTACTCATGACTTACTTACCTACATTGGCTGAAAAGTGAAGATGAACTGGTTTGTATCTTGAAATGACGAACCTATATTTTTCACAAATATATTTCTATTGATTGCCTTGCTTTTAATTTATCCTGAATCATATGGGTTTAAATATTTTAGTTGGTTTGCTTTGAGCATACTGATTAAATATATCTTTAATTAGTTTTTCACACCCTCTTTTTGCTGGAGCAGGTAAAATGAAAATTTAATAAGCTCGCCGACAGTTTCGAATTACAGTTCTTCTACTTGTTAGCTGGCAATGCTACCATCTAACAAGACCTTGCACGGGAGAGGGCATAATTCTCCATATTCCTCCCTAATTACAAAGTACTTTGAATAGTTACGATACTCCGTTGACCAAATCCAGGTAGTGACGAATTTTTGTTCTTTGTATTTTAGTATATTCGAACACCAGTGTAAAAGGTTTTAGCTTTTTTGAAGTTAGAAGACATGAAACATCAGCTATGTTCTGGCTGGAATTCGAACCACAGATCTTCCAGTTGCTAGCTGGATGTATTATTACTTGCACCACGAGAGCCTATGCAGGGAAGATGGCATAATTCGTTTTAAGTTTTAAATTGTTAAGCTATTAAATGTGCGCATCTTCAAATACATACATTTAAAAACTGATGTGGTAATTAATAAAATTATTTTGCCTGATCATTAATCAAATTTCACGCATTCGATTTTTATAGCTATTAATACTTACTTTTGCAATATCTTGCTATTATTCTCCTTCTTTCAAATAAAATACATTACTGATACAATCATAATGATATACTTATTTGAAAAGAATTATATAGCAATAAACAGTTACACCTATACAAACAAAACAATACTATGCAATACATGATGCAATTCCTTAGAAAAATATTTAAAAATATTACTCACGTTTGCCATACGAAAATACTGGTGCACTAGTACAAGTACATGCATACTTATAGCAATAAACAGTTGCATACTTATAGTATGCATTATAGCAATAAACAGTTGCATACTTATAGTATGCATTATAATACAATTGTAACAAGATATGACACAATTGTAATACTATTAGCACAATACTATGCTACCATAATATATTCCAATGCTAATGTACTTGTATTAATACTGCAAATCTGTCGTACACTGCTTAAAAAAATGGGGCAGTTCTATACCTCCCGTTCTAATGGACCAATTGACGAAATTTAAATTGCTTTTTTCATGTCTCGAAAGCGCGACTAGGATATATATTAGATTTAAATATAGCATTGTTTTAATATAGGTATTTTGACACAAAATCACTTTTTCTGAAATGACTGCCAATTTCTTTCCATATTATGGTTCTACGACTCAAATTATGCCTGAATGTTAAATTTTGTAAAATTCGGTGCGAAATTTACTGAGAAATTCAAAAAATTAACTAGGCGTATTTTTTAAGTTTGTGCCAAGAATAATTCACTTGGCGAACTTCTTAATTTATAGCAACCTATTTTCCTTTTGCTTTTTTTTCTTCGTAGACGAGCGGAAAAAGAGTCGTCATTCATACTTTCAAATAATTTTAAGAAAGAGCCGTTAACTACATTTGGCGTTATTATCGCTTATAACAAATATGCCAAATTTCAAAACAACCCAATACGTAAATTCATGTATATGTTAAGAAATTTTGAATAACATTCATTAATCTTTTGCAGTTGTGCCTATAAATACGTCTACTTTAAGATAATATTAAAAATTTTATAGGTTATAATTCAAATTATTTTTTCAAAAAATTTATATAAATTATTTCAAAACACAAATTTTAAAAATAATCATGAAAAATGGGCGAACTTTGTTTGGAATGGGCCTAAATTTCTAAATGTGAAAGGAAGAATCAAATAAGTTTAATAAAAAGAGAAACAAATATATACCAAATTCAATTAACATGCAGGAGTTAAAATTTTGAGAGCTCATTTTTTAAAAACTATTTTTATAAAATTTGGCCTTTTGGTATAGTATAATTTGAGTCGTGGAAATGTAATATAGAAAAACATTTGGCATGTCATTTTAGAAAAAGTCGGATTTTATGTCAAAATACCTATATTAAACCAGTGCTATAGACAAATCTAATACATATTCACGCTTTCGAGACATGAAAAACGCAGAATGAATTTCGTCAATCTGCGCAGTAGAACGGGAGATATAGATCTGTCCGCCCTTCACAGACCCCTTCAAGTGTTGCTTCACTCACGTTGACAGTTCTGGACTGCTGCTGCCTTTAGCTACGGTAGGTTGGTCATGTGTATTTATTAAATAGATTGGAGGTTTCTACAGCTATTTCTGTGCAGTTTTGAATGCGTCTGAGCTCGTATATGTTGAAGTAGGTGCTTGTTTCAAATTTATGGAATGCGGAGATGATAGGCATTTGTTTGGGCAGTCAAACGTGTAATGGTTAGGGTGTTCAGCCCCTCCACATATGTACTGCACCCTTTGCCGGAAGCCAAAACGAAATAAGAAGCTCAGGTATGTGTCATGTCCAGCTAGATATTGTGTCAGCTCAAAAGTGTTATCTCTGAAGTAATTTTCGCTGATCCTGGGAAGGTGATTATATATTCTTCTGTCAGTGTCTGTCATTGTTGCCCCAGGAATATTGTCAATGTTTCGATAAAAGAGCCCTAGGTACTTATTTTCTTGGGCTATTTCAAACATGGTAAGTACAAAACCCAAATTCGTTCTTCGAAACCAATTTGGCAATTTCGTCTACTTTTCTGAGTCACATTACATGGCTAATTCATGACCAACTAGAATACTGTAGTGAACTGCTTTAGTGCTGCTCTAAGTTCTGCAAGTTCAGCCTGAAATGAAGTATTGACAGAATTTAGCTTTCGTGCCCAAGAAAAGAATCTGCTGGTGCCTCGTATCTCACAGAAACCGCAGTCTCTGTCTTAGTCTTCCTTTGATCCATCAGTATATACTGCATATGACTCAAAGTTAATGGAAGTTATAGTTTGTTATCAAGGACGAATTCTGCTGCGTGGCAGGGCACTGTTGTCTTACTACAGTCATAGTTCGTGCTGATGAATTTTCTGTTCCATAGAGATGTGTTGGTATACAGCCTAAGTGCACTGCATTTTCCCTTTGCAGAACGAGATGTAGGGGGAAGACTAACTAGTGCACAGATAGGGAATGTTCTGTATCCCTACAGATGTTCAGAAAAAAAAACGTCGCTGCGCACAAGATGCTAATGTATACTTTTTATAATGTGAGAACCCCACATGGAGGCTCATGCACGGCTCTGATAACATACGTTTAGATATGAGAGGATATTTCCTTCTGTGCTGCTGTAGTTGGGTTGAATAAATCAGATAACTTGTGCAATCGTTATTTAATTTCTAGCGTCTGACACGCCAGATAAGTCGATCATCAATATAGATACCCAAGTATTTCATATGTTTCACAATTTTCATATTATTTCCATCAATGTTTACAGAAGGGATGCAACTAGGCCTTTATCCTGGACTAATGAGCATGCCTTGGGTTTTAGATGCGGATATAGTGAGCCTGTAATCGCTTGTTCAATGTCAGAATACGTTCACTGCATGTTGAACTCAAGTTTCCTACTCCCTTCTTGAGCGATCTTTTAGAAGTAGCAGAAAATCATCTGCGTATAGTTAAATGCTTATACATTCGTCATTCTCAAATAGTATGAAGATAGAGTTTTCTTCTATACTGCATAATAGCGGCATCGTGGCCCAAGGCAAGATCCCTGTGGGAAGCCCCTGTTGATTGAGGTCACATAGACGATTCTGTCAGTTGGGCTTAGATATATTTGTTGTTTAAGTAGCTTTTTACCAGTGTGTATAGAGGTTTTAGGAAGGCAATGCTTTTTAGCCTGCTTAATATGTCAAGCCATCGCAACGAAACAAAGGCCCCTGTATGTCTATAGAATTAATGAATATTAACACATTTGTTATTTATAATCACTGAATGCAGTTTCTCTAAGGCATGTTCACTGACAGACCAGTTGTAAAGCCAGACTGGTTCTTCAAGCGTCTCGAATTAGTAAAGAACGTAAGACTTTGGAGAACCACACTTTTCAGTGCTTTGCCTATACCAGGAAGACTCCTTACCAGCCTAAAATGTTTTGCTGTTTCCGTAATCGAGACTCCAGCTAGTAGTTAGCATTTTTCCCATTTAAACTTTCTGAATTCGTATAAGGAGTTCATTGAATTTTGGGTTGAACTGGACAAAAGGAAGTGAACTTGAAGCCCATAAGCATTTTAAACCAATCAACGCAGCATATTTTTCCAGCTAAGAAATCTGTGAGATCTGATATTACAGCATCTCTTAGAATGTGATGCTCGCATGCAGTACCTGTGTCGGGAGACTGATATCTGCCTTCAAGGCCGCTAGGTGAAAGACATCTGTGACTTCTGGCGCGAGAATATTGTAGATGGGAAATGCAGCATAGGTTTTGCCAAGTGTTCGTAATATTTTGTACTCATTTGTGTGTGACCCATAATAACTGTTTTGCTTTTTCATTATGAAATCAATTAGTAATTTAATCGAATGTAATTTTCACAGAGAGATTTTTTTCAAAAGCGAACCTTCTGGGTTTCTTCCATAAGTGAATGAGAATGCTAAGGCGTTTATTTAGCCAAAAAAACTAAATAATTATTTTTTTTCCTTTTCGCATTTTGAGCGAAGAAATCTTGAGCAAGTCATAAAAAGGGATATAAATCTGTTTTTTTTTTCATCTTACCCATTTTAGATTACAGGGTATAGAGTTCTGACCTATCACAACCCCTGAATAAGAGTCTGATGTCAACGTAGAAAGTTTAAAATAAGAAAGGCAGATTATATAAAATATTTTCCAGCTCTTTATAAAGGATGAATCATTCTCGTTTCTACCAAATTTCGTCTGCCAATGTTCATGATTCAACTAACATGTTAAGTGAAAATTTTTAAAATTTTGAGCTCTGTGTATTTTTTTTTTGGCTACTTCTCGTTATTTACAGTTATCGAGATGGTATTCGACCTGAGCCTGGGAGCCTAACGGATTAATATCATCCAGATGAAAAACTACGATCAGCAAACACGCACTTGTTGAAATAACTTCAAGCATTACAGATTTTATGCACTGTTGTATTACATAAAATATTACGTAGTGCACAAGTTCTTTCTCCTTTAGACTGTTACCTTATTCATAGTGATATGACTTCAAGCATTGCAGATTACACACTGTAATGTTACATAAAATATTACATGGTGCACAAGTCCGTGCAGTATTACATAGTGCACAAGTCCATTTGTCTCCTCCGTTGTTCATAGTGATTTTTTGTTGCTCTGTGCGTTTAATGTATTCCGACATTTAACATTTGGGCGGAAATGAAATTAAGAATAAGAAGAAAAGGTAGCAAAACCAAACAAAAAAGATTGAAAAGAAAAATACATATACAGTAGAATTAATACAATTCTCGTACATACAATATAGTGTTCAAGCAGATAAACAGTATTTATTACTATGGCAGATGAATGAAAAAGTCTAATACGGCATTAGCATTGTTTTAAGAAAATCAGTAAAACATATTATTATGTAGCTAAATGATAAAGAGCAGCTGATACAATATATAATTTAAGGCTGTTGCATGTGAGTAAGCAGGAATTGTATTCAATTAACAATAGGAACAAAGTTTGAAACCAGTTGAAATGCAAATTGACAAAATAAATATTACTAGAAACACTGAACAATATTTATGATTGAAATGCCTTGCTCGGGACATTTATGTATGAACAATATTACTAAATAATATTTACACTTTATTGAGCATGCAGGTAAAAATTGCTACCAACCCAATTCAAGCATTTAGTATTGTACAAGCAAATAAACTATACCTATTATTATGCAGAAAAATGATTAAATAATAACTGAAACGATACTTAGATTTTAAGATTGTTACAAGCAAATCAACAAAATATATTATTATCCAGATAAACACGAATGAATAACTGATACGATACATAAATTTAGGACTGTTGTAAGTGAGTTTATTAGATTTGTTGTTAATTAACAGTAGGAACAATATATGAAACCAACTGAAACACAAGCTGACAATAAATTCATTGCTAAAAGTATTATTTAATATATATGAAAATAACAAATCGGGAAAGATATGCTCAGTACATATACACATATACTGCATTTCTATATTGTAATTACTTTTTACTGGGCATATACATCAAAACTCCTTCCATCTCAGTACATACATTTTATACTGTTACAAGCAACTAAGAAATCTGATGTGTATACCACATGACTTCCTTGTAGGGAATATTAAATGATACGTACTTTTTCCTGCATTTCATTTAAACCTATTGAATTTAATTAAATTTACTTCGTCGATAGCGCGTAAACCACAACAGAATAAATGCAATCTTTAAAATTCACTACATTTATTTATCATAGCGACACTCTGGCGCTAGGTTCACTTAACAGCGTTACATCTCATTCACTTTGTAACTCAGAATGCACAAAAATTATATCATCTTCAGAATTATCTAATCGTTCCCAAATGTTCTATTTAAATATCATACTAAATCTAAAACGATGTTTAAAAAAAATTAAACAAATAAAAAAAAAGATTCTCACAGACAATTCAACCTAATGTGCATGGGCTACTCGTAAACATTCTCTTCTCTCCGAGACAGACTGGCAACAATATTGCTGCTAATACGAAACACTTTTATTTCCTCAAATTTCTTAAGAGATAGATATATTTCTCATTCAATTAATTCAGTTCTTACTTCGCGGAAAGGCAAAAATATATAAAAACTCAAAATATTGAAAGTTATAGAAAAACGTAAAACACCAAATACAGTTAAAACAATTAAAAAAACAAATTTTTACAGTTAAAAAAATTACAGTTTCTACGCACAAACAAGCAATTCGGCCAGCAGGCAAGAAGGCATATTTTTCGGGGCACAAAACTAAGTGTTTTCTTTTGGTCCCACTCCGCAAAAAGACACTGAAGGTGCAAAAATATTTAATTCACTACTCTCAAACGTAAACAAATATGGCTGCTGTGGTAAACAAAAATTAGGTTTAGTTGCAGTTAAAAAAACTTTTAAATTGTTGATAATTCTACAAATATTCCATGCAGATTAACTAAAGTCCTAAAAACCTTAACCAAAAGATAAGAACAACATCATTGAACTTTAAAAGCAAAATATGAACAATTTACCAACATATATGAATAAAAGAAATTGAGATCTCTGCGTCGAGTAACATAGTGGGTGCGGCCGACTGCAACTTATATGGAAGGTGCACAACTACATATTGTAGCAGTCCTATACGCAAAATTTCAACGTTCTGAGATTTTTATTTTTGAGTTATGCGAGATATATACATACCTACGTACAGAAGCCAGAAAAAAGTCCCTTTTGAATCCATTTTAAATCAGTTTTATAATTCGTTTGGGAAAAAAATTTTGCAACCTTTCATCGAAGAAGGCGCTGTTGCGCCGAAAGAATTCTGTTTTTATGTTATGTAACTGTTGTTCGCCGTTGCGATACTGCTGTATTACTGTGATATATCTTGTTGGTGTGTTTATTAAAATATAAACGTAGCTTCCTTCTGTTTAAAAAAAGAAAATTTCAAAATTAAACAAAAATTTACTTATTCATAAAACAAAATTCGCTCATATAGAAGAGATAAAATAAACTTTTGATTCTCTTTCGTACTCATCCTTTTCCTTTCGAAACAAAGAATAATACAAAATTTATCTCTTACCTCTTGGTTACTGAAACCTTTTTATAGAACACAATCATATATACATTTAATTTACTGTGATATTATTATATTTATGTAAGTAAACTTATAATAATGTCCTTCAATAACTTCTTAGAACAATAACATGTTATAAAACTGTCTTTAATAATGCTGTTCAGTAAAATATTTATTCATAACATTTGGGAATGAGAATTTTGTTACTGATCCATTTTTACAACATTGGACCAAGGCAAAATTTTCCAGTATCTGAACTTATTAAATTTGCGATGTGAATGTTGAATCATAGGCATCAGATACTCAAGCAGGTAGCATAAAATATCCCTTAACGGTGTATAAACATCAATCCTGAGGGATTTGACCTAGATTTATTTTAGATTCTCTTTCTTCATAAAGGCTGTGAAATGAATTCTGGACTAATCTGATTTTATAACTTCTGAAATGTCGTTAAAGAGTATAAATCTGATTTGCAAGTAGTTTGGGTTGAATTTTATTTCCCATTTTAATTTTATACACATACTGTAGGACGTCTATGCGTTACTATGTTTTTCACATTTTGCATCACGCATTTTCCTTCAAATATTACTTGACATTAGTTGTGTTTGAAGGTTTTCGTTTTAATGGGGTAGACTTAAACTGCCAGAATAATTATAAAGCGAAATGAATCAAAAATTACCTTGAAATCTATAGGGCAGTCAATAATACCGATTGCTAAAGAAGCTGCTGCAAGCATGCAGAAACTGTTAAATAAGTAAATGATGGGGTAGAAAGGGAGAGTGTAACATTATATCATGAAAGCGAAATTAACACAGGATTTTCACTATCCAAGTACCATTAATGGATGAGAATAAAAATATGGTCTCATCAAAGATGGAGCTGTTGTGTGGCATTTGATAGCAAATACATTCCTGTCATTCTTCGAATTTTACTCGATCCTTTCAGCAATGAAAAGCATCTAAATTAAAACGAAAATGCCGTTAAATCCTATTCCTTAACACACCACTGGGGCTTTTTTCACATATTATTACCAGTCTTTTTAAACATTTTCTTATTTCCTTTTCTTTCGGTTAGTACTTTACATAACATTGGGTATTGTTCTCCGTTACATGTAGCACATTCTGGTTTCATGAAAAAATGCTGTAGCATTGATTTCTGCACGTAATAATATTTTTATCGATCATATTTTTCCTTGAACAATTTTAATTTCAATTTCTTCATAAGATAAACATTAAGAGAAATTTTCAAAAAATTGCACTATACTAAAATTCATAAATACGCCAGTCCATAGTTATAAAAAGATAAAGCAATGTGCGATTGTATGACTGTAGCGCAAAAATATTTTATTCCTATATTAATTTAAAGACGGATGTGAAAACGCCTCTTTAGCTCGTACGCTTAGGAAATGTCTCTAAGCTAAATTTCTTTGCAAACGTATTATGTAATACCCCATACATGTAAAACGTGCAAAATCAGGTTTCTCCTTTTGAATTTTCTTATAGGGGAAATTATTTTTTTTAAGATGTAGCGTTTCTTAAATAAGAATCATGGCGTTATTTATCAATAACTTCTTGTGTAGTCCTTGACATATATCGCTTTTACGTTAATAATTGCTCAGTTAAAAGGAGGAGTTTCTTTACTCCATTAAGAAATCAGACTTTCAAGGGCAATTTATTCCTTTAATATTTATTAACTTGCTGGTAACTGAATGTAAAGAGTTAAAAGCTAGAGAGAATCGACCAACAGTTGTTGAGCCATGCCATGTGCTTTCTCTGAGTGAAGCTTCTCGTACGTTAAATTGCCTATATAATTGTGGTTATATATATTACTCATAATGGCAGGTCAGTACTAATATTGGTTTCACTCTCCTTTGTTTCGTAAATTTATAAAATGCTAATTTAAAATTTAGAATGTATTTAATCAGTGTTTAAAACCCTCTGAGCGGGGCAGGAGTTTAGATCCTTCATGAAGACCGGTATTTAAACAGCATTTATTAATTGAGTTTGCGTAATTACTTAGTTTAGTCTGTATTTTCATAAACTTACATCCATTAAGATACTATTTACATTATTAAAGAAAGTAAGAAAGCAAAATATCTTAAATTATAAGCTAATATATGCCAAGTAGCAAAACTTCTGATGACTGGATAAAGCCGATCACAACGCTCAGAGGGTTACGTGACTGTGCTTTATGAGCTGTATTAATAATTCATTTCACTTGCAAGTTATTTGTAATAGAAAAATTGTTTTATTAATTTCGTAAAGTATTTTAAAGGCAGTAAGTTAGAAAATATGTTTCTTCGAAGTAAATTGTTTTGGCCGTATTAATTGTACCAGAATAAAAAATAAATCATGTTTTAGCATAATTGCTAGGACATTCCTTTCCCTAACATTTTCCAATGTATAAAATTTACAACATGATACATGCTTTATTCTCGCTTACTGTTTCCTTCTTAAGGTTTCATTTTTCATGTTTTATTCCTATTTTACAAAAGCAAAATGAAAGAACGCCGTCTAAGTTTTAAATACATATACTTTAACTTACTTACAGATCTTTTCTGCTTTAAAAAAGTTTTCATTTTCTCACAAAATAATTGCAAAAGGATACGATTATAAACCGACAAATGGTGTTTCTACTCCACTAAATATCTGTAATGAAACATACCGCTAATTATGTATTCAGCATTTATTGACATGCATTGGAAACTTTGTATGTATAGTGCGTAATGCTAATCAATCAGCAGCAGATAAGAGTCATATCAATAAGCAAAACCAGAAGATGTACTCTGGGTGCTCGTGTATCCCTATCCATGTCGCTAGGTTAAATTCAAATCTATAATGACTTCAATAAGTTCTGATTAAGAAAAAATTACTTAAATATTTTACTAGAAGTATTTTTTTAATTTTGATGCATTAATTACGTGTTTGATATAAATTCTACTAATTTGCAAGGATTTGACTTCAAGCCCAACGGTTTTCTCCTTAGTGATAAAAAGCCGAGTGCGCAAAATAAGAACCGAAAATAGAATAGAATAAGAAACAGAAGAAGAAGAATCACTAAACTTTCTAAAAGTCTTTTACCTCGATGAAAAGGGAAGAACTTTCGTTGGTCAGCCAATAGTAAAGTCATCAGCCTATAGTAAAGACTATTGCAACTTTTATAATAAAGGTATTCCACCATCTGCTACTTCTTTACCCGAGAGAATTAAGCTTCAATTTAAAAATTTAGATTGTGGCTTTCAGACAGTAAACCGTGGAATAATTTCATAGTAAGAGAGGCAGATTATATTTTTGTAACATTCAGGTAATTACTTTCTTATTTCGATTTCAAATACACAATAAATGAAGTTTTTTTAAAAAACTCTGAAAGGTTTCAGATTGTAATGGTCGTCCAAAATGTTTTTTTTAAGTTTTTTTACGCTCTCGCTCAGCTCTCGGTCTGCTTAGTCCGCAGTTGCACTCCCTCCTGCTAGCCCCCCTCTTTTTTTTCCTTTTTAGCTTCTTACTAAGCAGTATTTTCTTCACCCTTACACCATATACAATTCAACAGTAAAACCAAAAAACGTTTATTTAATTTGACCCAATTTAGAACTCCAGAGACGCAGTGTTAGTGTTGACATATATTTTTCTATTTTTTTGCTCTATTCTCAGTTTATCATATCAGTGTTCAGTTTTGTTAGAAACTATTGACAGTTTGTAGCTGATCTTTCCAGAGTTTTCTATAAGCATTATACTGATTTTGAATATGAGGATTCGTTTGGCTAATCATGCACTGAATATTTCTGTAACACCCTCGACTGGGGGACCAAATAATAAGAAATGAATATTCAGTACATTAGGCTCAAAATACTCTTTCGTTAATGATATGGATTGTTATCCAGAAGAATTGGGATTATACTGTTACGTGCGTACGGGTTCGTTATATATTGAAAGCACAAGTCGTTAAAAAGTTAACAAAAATTTATTCTTTCCACAAGAAATAAATTAAAATGCTGAAATATTTCTTCAGAGATATTCGCACAATAACACAATATCTCAAACGTTTAGCAAAAACAGTTCAAAACAGATAAAATAATTCTATCTCACAGCGAAATCGCTACAATCAATACAGCATTAAGTAAACAAACAGCAGTTCGTTTTTTACAGCTACAACTACAACAACAACAACAACTAAGATGAGGTGTTTCAACTCGGCTTTTATAAGCTTTTTAATTATCAGTAGAACAATCACGATTTTTCTAGATTTTTCTGGATGGCAACAGTAATTACGAGATATTTATTTATTAAGCATTAAATGCACGTGCGCTTTTATTTTTAGTCCAAAGGGATGTAGACTCGAAGGACTATTACTTTCGTTTGGGCGTTTTGCGTCGTTTCACAAAAATGTCCGATTCACTTTTCAATTTAGTGCTTATATTTCTTTGTTGGTAATTGAAGTTGCATTGGGTTGGCTATTAGAATTTTTGGAATTGTACTGTATTGGTTATTGGGTCTCTACTGGATGGATTAATGGAATTGTATTGGGTTGACTATTGGAATTATATTGGGCTGGTTTTTGTGTTAGTTTAATGTTTGTTTCGTTCGGGAAGTTATTATATTATTAAGCAAGATCCCTTTGGACGTAATCTAAAATCTGAATCCTTTCAGATTTTTTTTTGGTTTTCATTATTTATTGTTATTTTTTTTTCGACGTAGCTTTCTCTTCAAAAATTGTCTGCGTTGCACGAGGAAATAAAAAGGAATTTTAATTACAATTCTAAATAAATAGCCAAATAAATGTGAAATTCGTAACAATATTATCCGCAAGAATCTGAAAGAACTAAGCTTACAGTTTGAAGATCCGCTCCTCTTGCAATATTATAGTCTTCCTTTTCTGCCGGAGAAAATATATATGCATTTACTTATCTTTTTAGTCTTGATCTTCCGAGCATTATGGTTTTGGCCTTGAAATTTTAAAGTTCTCCAAAGTGTTATCAATAAGTGAAATTTTCTTGATCATAATTCCAAAATGAACCTCTCCATTATACCCTAACTCCTTTTTTTCAATATACATCGAATCCGAGTCTGATCGATCAGAATAGCCGAAATGTTTATGTGTAAGGAATGAAAAAACCATCCACCCATACGGAAGTTTATATCTGTAACTCCTGGAGGCAAGTGTAATCGTAGTGTACTGTAATTGAATAACTGTAATTGGTCCGTATATGTAACTAAATCTGCGTGTGAGCTTCACTTTTTTGATGCGCCTTGCAATATGTTGTGTCCAATGTCCTTGGTAGTTTGAAGTGGTAACTATTGATCGTGCTTTGTAATATTCAGAAGAAATGTACCAGTACCTTTGTGGAAAGTTCAATAACTGTAAAGCGTTCTTTTTAGTAAAATAAATTCTATCAAGTTATCATTGGTTCTGTGTGCGTTCAGAGCAACACGAATCAGTACGGATGCAGAAATGCATAAATTTTCATAACCTTAATGCCCAGAATTCATTTGCACAAATTGGCAAATGGGTAGCCATTCGCTTTAAGTGCCTGTGAACAAGATGACATTCATTGCTATATTATATTTTACAAACGCCATCATTATTATCATCACGGCTAATATTACAGAACTCATAACGGATGGTGCCAACACAATTCTTAGTTGATCCCTGAGGTTAAAGGGATATTTATTCAAATATGATGCGGTAAAATGTGTGTTACATAATTGCATAAATCTGAAGTCTGTGATATTTCTTCTCGAGAACGTTATGAAGATTGTGTCGCATTCATGAAACATCAGACTTTTGATTTCAAATTTGATTGAAGAATTTACATGTAGCCTTTGATATCAAGAATCTCTAAAAGTCATTTAATAATTACATGTCAAGTTGCTACAGAAGATTTAGTAGTTCATGTATTCATTGATTTGGGAACACCCTTAATATCAGATCCTTTTCGTACATTAAGTTCTTTTATGCTAGCATTCTGTAAATTTAAAACAGTAATACGAGATTTTAGTGATGAAAATATTTTTCGATTAAACCCATTTCCAACAGATCACCTAGTTAATGATGGTATCATAATTGTAAAAAGCATCAACTAATTAAGATGTAAAAATATTCCTTATATTGTTATTATTTTATCAATAAATTATCTTAATGAAAATTGAAATATATGTGTGACTTTCCCCCCATATTAGTTACTTTTCTGGTTCTCATTATCCATATTATATGCTGCACACTAAATACGTGCAAACCTGATATAACGCACAGTTTCTCTATATCTTAAGTTCTATTCTACTTGAAAACTAAAGTGCTTTTTTAAAACAAACTCAGTGAAGATACTTTCCTATACAGCTTTAAAACCGGAGAGAGAATGTAATTTATATTACCTTTCAAGATTAATTTGCTTAAAATTGGTGTGAATAAATATCAGGAATAAATAATAATGAAATTAAAATACTTACTTCTGTTCATAAAATAAACTCAAATTTTACAAATGATTTAATTTCAATTAATTCCTAATAATTTTAAAATCTCGGAAATACACTTGCTTTTTCATAATCACTTGCATACGACACTAAAATGCATCCAGCATATTTTTAATTGTTTTATATGAAATGTTGACACCAAAAACAATTAAAAAATGGGTACCCATTTATAATTTTCTTAAGTGAAATCATAAAAATATCCGATGCTTTTAAACTTTTTCTCTAAATCTGTTTCTGTTTAGAAGAATTAGTTAGAATGGCAGTCAAATAATCCAAGTTATTTCTGCATGATACGCTGGTTAGAAATATTAGTTATTGTATTTGTTTGATTCTAAACGTAATAATATTTCGTAATAATTTTATTTTGATTACGGTGCATAAATTCCAGAACACATGAAACTGATACGAAATTAGAGCTCTGTTTAGCAACATAAATGCTCCCAATAAAATGCATTATTTTTATAAATCAAACGAGTATATGAGTACATTTTCTTCACGAATAACTTTCTTATACGTAAAGTTGTTGATTCTTCGCAACTGGATTCATAACCATGAAAACGTTATTGATTCTTTACAGCTGGATTCATAACCATGCATAAAGTTATTGAATCTTCTCAACTGGATTCATAAGCAAAGAAATCAAATTATTTAAAGCGTAAAATTTTTGTTTACCGCTCCTGATGTTACTACTTCTCCTTGCTAGTTCCTTTTTGTATAATCTGATGTTACAGCTACCTTTCTTCTAAAGAAACTAGAAAACAAACTTAAAAATTGTTTTCAGCTAAGTTAAGAACATTTTATAAAATCTTTAAATACTTTTTCCTAACATTTTCTTTGCATCTTCAGCAACGCTGTCTGCAGTATGCATTGACGCAAGTTATTATTAATGTATCAAATGCAATGAATTTAAAATGTATCATGAATTG
>KK115515.1:445121-456653 GCA_000611955.2 Stegodyphus mimosarum
GATTCATTTCGTTCATTAGTAAACAAAAACAAAAGAGTAACCACAAAGCAACTGTTTTCTAAGTTGAAGGTTCTCCACTTTCTTTTCTTTTTGGTTTTCGGTGAAAATACGAGTTTGTTTCAAATGTGTTTCTTACCACAAGGTTAGTTCATTCATGAAAATCAACAATTTGCCTTTTAATGTTCCCGTTTCTTTTATTTCTAATTCATAAGAACTAAGTTCGGCTTAATAAATCATGCAGGGCAATTTTCCGCAATAATGTTAAATATTTGTAACTTTTCTTCTTGGGCCTTAGAGGTCTTATACAAACAAAAATTAAGTTATGAAAATATGCGAAAAAAGTGCATTAAATGTACATCTTAAATTAATGAATTTCAAAAATCTTTCGAGATAGGTGGATTTGGGGGAATTAGATTGTTCACTAGCATTTCTTAATATTCGATTTTTCATCACTAAAGTAAAGAACTAAATGTTTAGAATACCGGTTTTGAACTAATGCAGTTAAATTACTTAAACGGAAAAAACTGAACAATTTTAGGCGCATTTCTTCTATTGCTTCCTAGATCACAAAATTATATAACTTTCTAGATCTTTTTTATGCTCCAGCTTTAGATGTAAAAATTAGAATTAAAGAATGGATATTTGAATCCTCGAACCTCGTGCATCTTGAAAAAGATTTCAGATTCAAAAATTCTATTCCCCTTGCAGTTTCCCTGGTTCGACTTTTTCAAATCCTAACTAAAATATTTCGCGTTTTTTGTAGCTTAGCCATTGGAAAGATTAATATACTGACAACCAATAGAGTCGTTTATTATTTTAGAAAAGAGAGAATACAAAAATAAATCGAAGTGAAAAATCAAAAGAAGAACAAAGAAAAACAAAGAAGATTAGTTTACTGAGAACCAGTATAAGAAAACTTGAATCCGAAAAGTGAAACATGTGTTGCGTGTGTACGGGTTCGTTATGTATTGAATGCACAAGTCGTTAAAACGTTAGCAAAAATTTATTCTTTCCACAAGAAATAAATCAAAATGCTGAAATATTTCTTCAGAAATATTAGTACAATATCACAATATCTCAAACGTTAAACAGAATTCACTTAAAAACAGATAAAGTTAATCCTATCTCACAACGAATTCGCTACAATCAATCACAGCATTAAGTAAACAAACAGCAGTTCGCTTTAAACAGCTACGGCTATAACTGAGATGAGTAGCTCGTAGATCGTCGTTCGTGTAAGTGGTCTACAGTCAGTTGACTTTTACCAATCTCGTCTTCCAAAAGAATGATCTTCTTAACCGCTCGGTATGCCTTCTATACCGTAAAGTGCAAAATAAATTATCTAAAATAATTGAAGAGCTTGCAGGGCGAATTCTAGCTTGACATTTTCCTTTTGAACTTTGGTGAATTTGTGATAGAGATCTTTTAGTTGAAATATAAAAGATTTAAATTCATCTAGATTCTTAAAGTTAGAGATTTTGGTTTTTTCTTCAGATTTGTTATTTGAGGCTGCTGCTTTTGCATATGAAGTATAATTATTTTGGCGAGCTTCTGGCGCGTTTTTTGTGAACTGAGGGAAGTCATCTTTAGTCGGGATTCTTTGCTTATTTTAGAATTTTTTCTTGGGTGTTCTGGACAGTATGCATTAGTAGCTGCATGATTTCCATTACGTAAGACGCAACGTGCTGGAATTTCAGCTTTCCCTTTAATAGGGCATTGGTATGAGTGATGAGAATCGAGGCATCTTACACATCTAGGAATGTTGTAGCGTGCTCTTTGTTTATGGCCATAACGTTGGCATCGGAAGCATTGTACTGGCCCCAGTCTGCTCTTGTACCCCACGATCTGAACTTTCATGTCAGCGATGTGAGAAATGTGAAAAACTTCTTTCTCTTTAGCTGTTCTAGGCGTTTCCAGGTAAAAACTGGAAGCATAGTTGGCACTCCAAATGCGTTGTATTTGGTGAAGTTTTAAGACTGTAATATGTTGGCTTTCTAACTCTTCTTTAATTTCTTAGACTGGCGTATGAACTGTGAGTCCTTTAATAACTGTCTTTAAATTTTTATCCCTGGTTAATAAGAAGGTATGAAATGGTATCTTTTGTTTTTGTAGGTAATCTTGCACATTTCCAAAGTCGTCTGTATTAAAAAGTTGTAGTCTAATATTATCACCCTCAACTTTGCTTTCGAGTTGCTGAATTTTGAAATTTTCTTTAATATGCTCGTGGAATTCGTGCCAATTGATGTACTTCTCAGTTATTACTAGTGGAGGGATATTCGGTTTATTTGGACGGATCGGTTTTTGTATAGAATTCTCTTTCTTTTGATCGTCGGGTTGGTTATTTGGAGGTTTAACAGAATCTTCATCCGTCTAAAACTTTTTCATTATTTAAGGAATATAGCGTGAAGTGACTCTGATCAGTTGTGATTCGATCGATGAACCGCTATCTCGTCTAGAGCGTTTACTACATTTTACTGTAGTCCAATCATGAGCTTTCTCTGTTTCAGTAGAAGGCTGCATGCCTAAAATCTGTTCAATTGTCTTTTTTGGCATGACAGTTTGTAAGCGGGTCTCTTGATTTTGGAGTTGTTCTTGAAGAGATCTTCTAATTTCTACATTTTCGCGTGTGATCGATAGATTTTGAACTTCTACGATCGCATTACGAAGTTCCGAAATTTTGCATAAAATTGCATCCATTTCTTGTGGCTGAATAGTGGGAGCTTTCGGTTTGCTCAGGCAGTTGCCTGCGTTATCGATACCTTCTGCTCGTTTAGACATCCTATCAGGCTGGCCGACAAAACAAAATCATACTTACAGAGGAGAACAAAAGTGCTAAGAAAAAACAGAACCGTCTCCTACAGTCTGGCTGAGATGAGTGATCGTCGATCGTTTCGTTTAAGACAAAGCATGACCATTACGGTCTTCACTCTTCATTAAATTTCCGCCCTTGGGCCAATTGCTTGAATGATGATTAAGGTGTAACTGATTTACACCTATCGTCCGTGGACGTGAATACAGCAGCGAAGTGGTCGAGAAAGAGCATTTGAAGATTTTGAAAATCTGCAACTGAGATGATGTGTTTAAATTCGGATTTTATAAGCTGTTGAATTAGCACGAGAACATTCTTTTACTTTCTTGATTTTTCTGGATTACAAACACAGTTACGAGATATTTATTTATTAAATATTAAATGCACACTATTTTCTATTTTTACTTTTCCGGCTCAGCTTTTCTTACAATTCGTCACGTGCTGCATTGCACGGGAAAATAAAGGAATTTTAATTACAATTATAAATAAATAGCCAAATAAATATGAAATCCGTAACTCGTGAAAAAAAAAGGAAGAAGAAGAAAAGACGTGGCCGGTACATGAAATCTCGCCAATTCCATGTTTTAAATTGCAAAGAACTTGAAATTTACTTAGTGTTAAAGTGAGATTTTGCTTATTTTCCATAAACCTCGATGCCGTATAAAATATGGATAAATATGCGTATAAATATGTTTTTTCAAATAAAATCTAATATATTTACAAAGTCTATAGCTCAATGTTAATTATAAAGAATCATATAAAATACTCGTGTTTTTAAATCCTTGTGCGAAGTAAAGGAAGTATTGTAATCGTGAAAAATTTCGGGTATCATAATTTCAACAAAAATATCCATTTTCACCTATTTCGAATCCTTCTGAACAATACTTTTGCGTGATATTTGTACGTATAGACAGAATAAAGGACTCTTTTTCTCAAAACGGGTTACAAAATGCAATCAAAAGACATTTTTTCGTGAAGTCTGTCTGTCTGTATTTATATATGTACCTCGCATAACTCACAAACGAGCAGCCGTAGAACATTGAAATTTTGTATATGACAACTGCTATAACTTCTAGTTGTGCATCTTCTGTTTTTTCGTTGCAATTAACCACACCAAACACACACACACAAATATACATCTATATATATGTCAGCTCAGAATTTTATTCTTGTATGTTGGTAAATTGTGCAGTTTTTGTTTTAAAAGGGATTGAATTAAGTTGTTCTTATGTTCCGGGTAACGTTTTTATGCCTTTAGTTAATCAACATGCAATAGTTGTAGAATTATCAAAAATTTAAATGTCGCGCTAGGCCTAACCGGGCGGCTACTTGTGTACATATGAAACTCTTAATGGCATAAGGAATTAAGTCAGTTGGTGCATCAATATCAGCGTTTTTCCGTCCATTGAGACCAAACATTAACTTTAAATATTTGTGCACCGAATAGTTTGTCTTCTTGCTTGTTGGCGGAATGCTTGTTCTGGCGTAGAAACTCCAATTTTATTGGAAAAAATTTATTTCTCTCTATTTTAGAATTTTTAATGAAAATGATTTGAGTTTTTATGCGTGCCTTGCCGCGAAATGAGAACTATATCTCTAATGAAATTCAAGAAAGTAAGTTTGAATAAAGTGTAGCCAAAATGTGTAAAATTTAATACCCTGTACAAGGAAGTCATGTGGTATCTGCATCAGATTTTTTATTATTCACTCTTTAGTACAACGAAAACGTTGTGAAAGCCCATTAACAGCATTTAAATTGTATCTTTTTAAGTCTAGTTCTGTACATCTTGAAACTGAACTTAGTTTTGAAATTCTCACCGGCATTGTACTGCTCTTTCGGTCGTAGTATATCCTGCTCCTTTTTTGATCGTAATATATCGTGTGGTCATTTAGTATTTCGACTCACAAATCAATAAATTAACAATCACAAAACTTTTAAAATCAGCATTTACTATTTATATTTGGTGTATTATTTCTTTAATATTTATCCATACCGACAATATTTGGTGACAGCATTCTTTTATTTAAAACATGATTCGTCACAAGCATGAAAATCACACAAAATTAAGAAATGAAGCTATTACTTTTAATCGCTTCATAATGAGAGTTCATCTTCATAATGAGTTAAGTATAATTGTATTTGACGTAATTCTAACAATGCATTTAAAAATAAATGAATAATATGTTATAATGCAAAATGCAAATACTTAAAAATGTAATATGTTGTTCATATTATATTGAATTGGAATTTGAATCCAGGCCAAGCCATTATGGGTCAGGTAAAGTTACATTCGAACGTAAATGTGTTACGATAGGCCTGGTGGACGATAATACGTCACCATCTGGATTTAGCGATTTTGTCCCCCAGCCCAGTCGGGAAGACTGGAATTCTAATGCCGGGAAACGCTTTGCAGATTTCTTCGATTTCTTTGCTTAAAAAAAAATAAGAGATATCTAAGCTGGTATCCGAGCTGAAATGTGGCGAATGATAATTAGTCATCATATGGATTTGCGAGTGGATCCTCCCGTCTCCTGACAGGAAGTCCGGAATTTAAATCCAGGCCAAGGCATTGAGGGTTTCTTCGGTTTCCTGCATATGTCTTTAAAGTGTTATCCCAATTAAAATGTTATGCAAGATAATTCGTGGATTTAGCTACTGCAATTTCCCCTTTCCAGTCTGGAAGCCCGGAATTCGAATCCCGTCGAACGCATCGCTATAATCACATGTTTTTTTTCTCCTAAATAAACCTAATGACAACCTTGATATTAATAGGACTACAGGGAAGCCGATTAATATCAAGGAAATATTCTTTCCTTCTTTTTATTCTTATGAACGATTCGAGTTTGGGGAATAATAAGGAAATTTTTACATACAATTTAATTCCAGTTTCTTTACTCCCCTGTAGCAAATATTCCCTGAAAAAGTAAAAGAAAGAAACTGGATCTAAAACTTTCTTGCTTGTTACTGCAATGCTATTAATAGACTGAATCGAGCTTGATGATGATTTAGGAAACTATAAATGAGCTAAAACAGCAGTTTTACTATATACAAAACTATAAACATTCGGTTATTTGACATAACATTAAAATTGAAATCTTAAATGTAAATTATCTCGAAATGAAATTTCTTGAAAATATTCAGTTTTATACCTAAATTTATCTTTAGAAACGTAAAACAATAAAGTATAGTTCATTGTCATAATTTCTTTCAGATGACGCAGATCTTATGGAGTTTGAAGATATCCTAAAAGAAGTTGGAGGTTATGGGCCATATCAAAAACGCTTAGTATTTTTGTTGCTTGTGCCATCTCTGTGTCTAACTCCTTTCTTTTCAATGAATATATTTTTCATGCTTTCTGTTCCTGACCACTGGTGTTTTATACCTGAAATAGCATCATCTAATTTAAGTATACAGCAACAGAAAATTTTTAGTCCACAAACAGATCCCTCTTGTTTGATGCACGATGTAAATTATACAGAATATCTGAATTCTAGTTCTTTCTCGATCAACAATTCCCAGACACTCCCCTGTGTACACGGCTGGCAATATGACAAGTCGCAATATGAATACACAGCAGCTTCTCAGGTAAGTTGGAATACTTTTCTATTTTTAAAAGGACATTTCGTGTTTTCTTGCAGAAGTTCCAAAATAATTATTAGAATTCTAGAAATAATAGATGTTGATAACAAGATTGAACATCTATGATGTACATTAAATTATCTTAAAATAATGGCATCAAATATTACAGTCACTGTAGCTTGTCAAAATGGGAAGTGCTGCCATTACCGATTTTATAAATTTTAAATGTGAGAACAGTTTTAGCCAATAGATTACCCACTTGTAGAGACTAGTAAAATTTCTAACCAAGTTTCATAAATACACTAGTGCACTTAACAAACTCATAAACGTAAGCAACAAATTCATTTTTCAACACACACACCCCATGAAATTGTTGAAAGGCGTCTTTAGCAATCAGTACAATGAAAAGCCAACTCAGTAGAAAGATGATGTGTATGCAAATATCAACACCATGACATCAGGAAGATACATCTTGGCACGTAAACGTGAAGAGTCAGCGCGACCAGTGCAAGACAACTTAAAAAGGAAAAAAAGGAAGGCACATTTTACAAGCATTTTTCTGCAAGTGAAAATGAGTTTGTACATGCAGTACGGTTACAGAAAACATCAGGACGTTTTTACGCGTGCGAAAATGACTGGCAATCTTGAGGAAGGGCGCAGTTTAACGTCTGTCGCTCAAGAGTGTGGAATTGATAAAAGTGGGACTTCACGAGCTTCCAAAGCCTTTTAAATGACACGTACAGCTTTTAACAACAAACAAGAAAAGTCTGTGTTGGTCGGCAAAGGAAAAAAACTTTGACTAATGACGGATATATAACCTGAAGTGAAAAAGGATAGGAACCAGACAGCAGGCAAAATTGCTCAGCAGTTGCGCACATCAACCGCATGACAGCTGTCTCGGCTTACTGCTGCCAGACAACTTCATAAAAGTGGTCTGTTTTCCTGCCGTCTTGAACGCTGCATATCACTGACAGCAGCCCATCGTCGATAACATTAACAGTAGTATAGAGAACTCAAAGACTGGAAATCTCATCAAGGAATCACGTCCTCTTTACCGATAAAAGTAGTTTCAGTTTGACAAACAATTCTCGGCCACAGTTGATGCGGTTAGAGATATAGTTTTATCCCACTAACATCAGGGAAAAGACCGTTGGTGTAGTCTTAGGGGGCATGCATGGAAAGGTATAATGAACGGATGGATGCAACTCCATACTTTCGACTGAAATTCTTTTGACGAAGTTCGTTACTGTGTTGGACACATCCTTACTTACGTGAGTCTTTTCAGCAGTACCATTGGTCTTCACTTTGTTTTTATGGATGACAATGCACTGCCACATAGGACTCATGTTACTTTTTCTAATTAATAATTCGTGTAAATTTCGAAGAATTTCCCTCCAGTATAATATGCGAGGCATCACATTTCTATGACGACTTTGGAATTATAACGCTGAAATTCCGTCTATCTTCATTTCCTACCTACCAAAATAATGACTCAGCAACTTTTACTCTTTCCACCCCCTATAAATAAAGAAATATAAAGAATCTCTAGATCCTTTTATTAGCTTCATAACCCCCAGCAACAGCCAAGCGGTAAATTGTAGAAAACTGACAGTTCGACCTGGAGTCAAATCCAGGCAAATGGAATGGTTGTATGGGAGCTTTCGGGGTTTATCCCATATTAATATGAATATAGCTTCGTGCAGATAACGGTTTTGTCATCATAAAGCTTTGGTGTTTAAGGCGCAAATATCATTAAGTCCATTCTCACCTGTTTAACAGAGTTTAAGCCATAGCCATTCAGGAAAAGGGAATTTTTTTTCGTAATGATCATTTATGACTTTATAACCGTTGTGTAAACGAAACTTATAAGCCGATCTTCCTTGAAAGATCCTCTAAGAAAGCTCCTTTTTCCTTACCCAGGTAACCCCCACTCGCTTTAGAGCAACCTAAATAATTGAAACCAAGGTAATATCTTTAGTTTGGGCGAATGGCTGATTTCGATACGTTTACTTAACTAAATAATGTACACCTGAAATGAATGAAATTTTAAACGTAAATTAATGAATGAAGCCTGAAATGAACTCTTCATTTTCTAGCAAAATTATATATCATCATTTTCAAATCAATTCACGAATGTATTTTTACTCTTTCAATTCAACAAGTTAAATTTTAATTTTTTCGTGTCGGTAAAACACGCAAACAAGAAATGCTTACCAGTCTGAGAGAAGAATTGTATGTGGTCAAATTTGAGCAATTTGTTTTAATCTAAATCTTTCATTAGTGAAATTTTGACATTTTACGCATCTACACTGCATAACAAATATACGATATTCTCGGTAACTTGTGGACCTGTAATTTTCGGATAGTATTGCAAATCGCATTATATAAAAAAGTCTTTCGAGATGCATTCGTTATATAGATAAGTCATGGTAATTTAATAATCTTACTGTTGGTAATATTAATGCCGCATATACTTCAGATATCGTATATGATAAGCATGTACTAAGTAATAATTTCGGTATTTTTGCTGAAGAATTTCTCTTACCAATCACCTAACTATAAAACCAAACAACCAATGAGTACTTAAATAATCGGTAAATAAAGAGTTGATAGTTTTTATTTTTCGGTGTGCTATTTTTATATTTTTTAATTGCTTTTGATTTGCTATCACAAATTGAGTTGTCTTTCAAAAACCCACCAAGATTATCTTTGAAGGTTTTGCAATCAAGTTTGCTTATGTGATCTCTTGAAGATTTCATCTGTTGTAGCAACTTCTTTCCAAAAAGGATGGCATCGTTTATGTTTAAAACCTGTTCTGACTGGTAATAAATAAGCTTTCACAAAATGAATTAATGATTTCAGAAACGCTTCGGTAAAACCGCAATCACTAAAATAAATTATTATTTTATGTTATTCTTGTTTATACGAGTACTGAATGTTAATGAAGTCAGCTACGGCTCACTGTCAATGTTTACACTTTCTCTGGATTTCCTCTTCATGTTTTCAAAAAGGGATTTGTGGCTATCTCTATAATAGAAATAGGCTAATTTGAGCACGGTTTATCTAATACCGTGAAATTAGAACCATATTGATCTCTATTATATTTCATTCTTTTGATTTTTTTCCCAATGGCGGGCGCTAGCCATTAGGCCTTGGCAAATTTTAAGGGAGGAAGCCGGGGTCACCTTGTTATGGAGACACCTAATAGATAAGCTACCATTGCCTGTTATGAAGAGACAGGTAATTCACACCTCTGACTTCTCCGGGATTTGAACGCATGCCCTTCAGTACGGCAATGACTGTCACTAGCTACTTTCCTCTCAAATCCTTTTAACACCATGAAGCATATTTCACAGTATTCTCATTTTTACCATTTTACATATATACGTCTTTCTAGCCCTGCCTCTATTTATTCTTGACTTTTAAACAGTGAAGTATTATTATAGTTATTTACATTTCTAAAACTCGAATATTTTCTTACTTTGTTTCTTACTTTGGACGTTGTTATTTAGATTCCGACGAAGGAAGAGTTTCAAATAAGACATGATGGAAGAAGAGCTGCTCGGAGAGAGACAATATAAAGAGACGGCTACTGAAAAGACAAATTTATTGATTAGGGACACTTCTTAGTTATTCATTTATTCAGCTTAATTCAATTGCATTCAAACTGTGCGCTACACAGTTTGAAGACATTTTGATTTTGGAAAGGAAGTATTTTAGCTTTTAACATAGGACTATGTTCCTCAATGACGGTCTCAGGGACAAAAACATTTTAAGTCGCAAAACACATCTTAGAACACTTGCACCGATAAACCCCAAAGCAATAGTTTTCGTTTATGTGTTATTTGATAGTTAAAGGAGACCATTACAAAACACAAACCATTTTTGAAAACTGAAATTGGGGTTTAGCCGCAGTCGAGTCTCAAAGTTAGGCGTTGTATCGCAAATTTTACGTGTGCTTATGTCATTTAAGTAATCAATATTTAAGCATTTTTAATTGTATTTATTTTGTTGTGTCGCGAATTTTAAGTATGCTTATTTCATTTAAGTAATCAATATTTAAGTATTTTTTATTGTATTTGACTTTAAATTTGAAATTGTGGAGAGCGTAATGCAATATATATATTCGTAAAGAGTGTATTTTTTAACTGTTAAAATCTTAAGGTAATTAGTTTTTTTCAACGGTCAGTTTTGTAACTAAGAAAGGGAGTGCCTTTGAACGGAAATGACATTTGTGGGAATAGCTTTTAACATAACAGTAGAACTGAGGGCAGTATAGTGTGTTTCGCATGTCTTTGCTAGGGGCCTTTTGTTATTGAGCAGTAAAGGAACTCCTAAATTGGTCTTCTCGTTTTCACTTGCCATCTCGCTTTGTGAATGTTGCAATGGTTATATAAATCAGTTTCTTCTGAAGAAAAGGAGCGGCTGTAAAATTTGATCTTAAAAAGGCAATTTTGTTGTTCTCCTTAGTTTTTCCGCTTGTTAGCTGGGGGTTCGAATTTTTAGCCTCTCACGTTTTTTGGATGACTCACTGCGCAGCTGGTCCGTCAACTGTGAACAATGACTCTGTTTTGATTTGTTTGAGGGGATGAAGTTGTTCAGATAAATAATAAGTCTCGGGTTGGTGAAATTTAATTTTATGTGTAACGTGTGGACCTGTAATTTTGAGTGGGTGGAGAAATCGAGGTTTCTTCGGTTCTTGCACAGGGTTAGAAGTCAATAGTGTAGAGAGAGAAGAGAATTAAGAGCTGAGTGATGTAAAGTTCGAGGGGCGTTTGCCCTGCGGCGGGCTGTGCAGCCATGCAGCGGGCCTGAGATGCGTTATCTTGGCTACTAAAAGAGCCTTTTTAGTGCTAGAAGATGAAAAATGTAGTGCGAATTTTAAAAATCATTTTTCCGAAGACTTTTGAGACGGATTTGAGTTTTGAAGATGTAAAGTAGTAAAAAGAGATCGTGGGGCGTTTGTCATGCCGCGGGCGACTTGTGCCAGTGGGCCGCGGCTATGTTTTTGTGTTTTGTCCGGCTAGAGGTAGAAAATTCGTGCGATTTCTTCTGCATCCAAAAATGGACAGTCCTGAAGTTAGGAATTTTAGAGACTCGTCGTTTGTGGAAATTACCAGCGTTTGTTGAAGTTTCCAGCATT
>KK115515.1:456667-479624 GCA_000611955.2 Stegodyphus mimosarum
GCCATTTTACTTACTAACCGCATTCCGGTCGTGCAGTCTTCGTCGACGTTTGTAGCAGCATTACTTCTATATTCCTGATTTTAGGGACTACTTCATTATTGTTTTCATCGAGAGATGATCTTCAATTCGGAAAAATTGTCTCCCACCTACTGGACATATTTTAGGCGGTTCCTGGCTGATTGAAGAAGTATTTGTCTTTAGTATCCTGCACCTGTGATCCAAAATAATAATGGACGCTTCTAAAAGTGTTACTGCCAAAAAAAATTGTCTTTGCTCATTTCTGAGCATATTGAATTGGACACTAAAGATCCTTCAAATTCGGAAAAATTGTCCCACCTGTGAGTGATTTTTTTAAGATTAATTTCTCTCCTTTCTCTGTCTTCCAGAATTCCTTGTTGGGTTAGTTAATAATAATTTATCCACGTCATAAATTGCTATTACTTGATATAAGTTATATATTACTAGTTAGTAACATTAAAAAAAAACATTAAAAAGTGATTAAAAATTTTAAATGAATGACCAGTTATTTTGGAGGATTAAGATTTGTTTCGTCAACTTAATTTTGTGAGTTAGAACAATGTTAACTTTTAATTAATGTGAATATGTAATTTTGAGTCTGACATATATGTTATTTTACTTCATAAGGGTAGTCTGCAGCTATCTGAGTTAGAATATTTAAGATACTAATAAATGTCTTTGATTTATATTTTAACTTGCATTTATTTATATTTTTTTGTGTTACCTTATTATGGTCTATTCAGTCACTACCTCCATTTGTTTGAGCAGTAAGGCTTTTAAGAAAGATGGAGATTTTTGCTAATATCTTTTAATTAGGTTTTTCAAAACACAAACCATAGATTCTGCACTGACAGATTTTATTGATTATTTGAATGTTGTTTTGAGATAAATCTGTAATGCCTTTTTTTAGGTGCCAGGAAAGTTTAAAATTATTGCAGTGATTTTTTCTTTAGATGAACTGATTGATGGTTTTTGAATATTTCTTCTCTGCTGCTTATGAGATTTCGAATTAATGAATCTGAAATTTTTGCTCTTGTGATAATTTCAGAAATGAATGAATATGTAGTTTAAGCGAATTTAAGAAATGTTTTGGTTGAGAGGTAGTATTCTATTCAACGAAGTACCTGTGAAGATTTATTCCATTTTATTTTCAGGGTAAGATATATTAAGTATGGATTTGCTGTGATTAATTGATTATAAGAAAATAGTTATTTAAATGTTAATTGAGTTAGTCCAGTCAGTTAGTTCCGAATCTTATCCTAAGTTTAGAAGAACATTAGTAGTCTTTATTTTAAGTTTGTCCGGCAACCAATTAGTTAAGTTTTAAGAGTTTAAAAGGGAAGAAAGAAATTTTAGATGCGGCAAATACATAGGCATACATAGGCAAAAATACATAATATTTTGATGAAGTCACAAGTGCGCACTCACGAGTTAGATTATAACACCGTTCAGTTTTATGTTGGAATCGACGGCGAACAATTATGGGAAAGGAGTACTGATTTTGTTGTACAAAAATAAGTATAAGATGCCAAAAAATAAAGATGGACTAAAAATACAGGGCAAGAGACAAGCAAAAAAATTAATGAAAGATTTGTTGAAAGAAGAACTTTTATTAAATATTAGTTTTAGTACTAAACGTAAAGAAAGCAACAAGCGATATTATGAAAATAATAAGGAGAAAATAAAATCGACTGAAGTAAATAGTTTTCAAATAAATCAAGGTGCTTCAACTTCTACTGTTGCCAACAATAAATTGTTAAATTTGGTTGTACCTTTACCAGATCATAGTGGAGAGATTCTTCAACAGTTGCTGTCAAATAAGGAAACTGATCAGTTATGCACACAATATTTAAAAATCTTAGGAACTAATTCCACGCATCTAAATCCAACAATAGTCTGGAGCAAATCATCGGTCGTTTGGTAGGATGCAACCTTCTATAATGTTTTTTAAGTGTAGCTAATATTTTAAATAAATAAAATCATGGTAACAAAGATAAATTTATATAACCTGAATAGTAAAGAATTAGCATTTAAATTCTCCAACTAAAATAAACCCATAAAATTCTTAGTCTGTGATTTGATGTCTAACTGAAGTCGTTTCTAACGTTCCACTGAAAGACGTATAAACAGGGTGTTATTGCGTATTTATATGAGATGCGTAATTACACACATGAAGCCTGGTATGTATCATATTGAGCGAGTCTTGATCTTCACAGTATATCTGTTTCATTATTTATTTATTTAACCACTATGCACGAATATCACAGATACTTATATTTTTATAAATGTGATTTCTCAAAATTGGTAGAAAAATAATTATCTTGGACCATTTTTATCACAAAATACGTAAGCAAAAGTCTTTGTAGTGTTATTATTTATTATTTTTATTACGTAAAACTTAATTAATTATTCTAAAAATTACGAATTAATGTCAGTAATAACAGAATTATTTATTAAAATTTGTTGCACTAATAATTATTAAAAATAATGTAACTGAAAATATTTCGTAAATCTTTCATATTGATAATATATATAATATTTTTTATTCAGTGGAACCTGGTTTGCAGTGATGGCCATTACGTTAGCTTCGTTATTATGATGCAATACATCGGCAGCATTATTGGAAATCCTTTCAATGGCTTTCTTTCAGACAGGTGAGAATGTATTCAGTTTTACCTATCGATCAAACATTATAGGGTGTCTCTATAAAATTTCAGGATTAAGCTCGCATAAAATCGAAATTTTAAGAAAATAACATTCTTCCCTTTGAAATCCCTTAAGTGATATTAAAATAATTTTGTATGAGGTGAAACTACAATATAGGGAAATGAAAGTTGTTTGAAGATACTTAATCTAGTGAATAAGGGAGTCGTTAATAATTTTAACACTTGTGTTAGAAGCTGCTTTATAATAACAGAATAATGTAGCTACGCTTTCCCCTCCAGCAAAAATCAGTTATTCGACTTAGTGTTTTCAGCCCTACTGAGCAGAACCCTTCTTAAGATTCTACATCTATTTTTAAATTTTCACTTTTATAAAATCTGAATTCAGCATTTGCTTCTCAGTAAATAATTTCTTGCGAATTAACGCTTTCCTCTTAAAAATGGTCACCAATATGATCTTTGCTGCATATTTCCCAAACCGAATTTTCTGTTGCAGAGGTGAACTTTCTTTGATCTAATATATTGATTAGATCAAAGAAATTGCTCTTGATTGCTCTTGCTCTTTTCTCACGATATCATAAAAAAGGCATCAGGTTTCATCATTCAGTCCCAAATTATTATAAAACGTTTGCTGTTTTTCCCGCTTTACAGCAAATCTTAATTTTTTCTTTATGTAACTTCCAAATTCATGTCAGAAGACGTTTATTCGATCGAAGTAAACGATTAATCGCATAAATAATTCTCTCTATAAGCATGAGATGTTTTACGAAAACAAATTCAGTCAGCATGGTAATAAACGCTGTTGGTTTGTAAGATCTCTCTGGTCCAACTTGTCAGTCACTGGGATAGTGAGTTACACAGAAATGTGCGAAGGGGTTGAAACCCTTTTATTGTACCTTTAAAATTACAACTGCGTCTACTCGACGCTCACAAACTGCGCTAACCCGGCGGTTGAACTAAAAGTATGGTAAAACTGAAAATAAGAAACTAGATGAACAAATGTCAAACACTATCGACGAGGCTCCGAGATCTTAACTAACCGCGTTTTTAATTGTCGCTGATATTCAGCAAGATTACTGATTCAACAGTTGAAATTTAGCACTTCTTCAAAGCTAGGCACACAGGCCAATACGCGCCGATCTAAATTCTACCAAGCAATATCTCCAGCGTAGGTTCAAAGCAAGACTCTCACACTCTGGTTTCGTCTACTATTTAACTCAACTACCTTCCGCTAAATTTGAATAAACTGCGCGTGCTACTACAATTTACATACTCTGGCACGGGCATTTCTAGGGGAAAATGAAGGCTAAACAGGAAAATAATATTAACTTAAAATAAATGTTAGTTAAAATAAATATAAACCCTACAAGTTAACGCTTGGCAGTTTTTCTGAAACAATTTGTTAGAAAGGTTAGGCCTAAAAGTTTCTAGACACATTGGTATATTATATTTGAACTATTTTACCAAATTAAATTGCATTCTTAATGGTTATAGGTTTACATACCGTACTTAATTATCATTCCCACACTGAATGGCAATTTTCATTTGTCTATTTACTACTGTCTGTTTTATCAGGAATGATATAATTTAAAATAGTAGTTTCGTAAGAAGTTATTTAACACGTTAAGTAAACTTCGTTTAGATAATAACTAAGAATTTCTTGAAAATTATTAATTATAAAAATTTAAAAATTGATAATATTTTATATTTTTGACCAGAATGTTTACAGATGACGGAGAGCAGCTAATAGAGATTAGTAGGAATTGTCTTCGCCCGCCACCAGGAGTCTATTGAATAAAAAAGTACTTTTAACTTGACCAGACAAGGGATGAAAATATTTAAATAATAAATTACGGATGATTGCTTCCTAGTACAAAATGAAGAATTTGGTCTTAAAGAAGTTAATCTCTTTTTCTACACACACTGGCCAGTTAATTAGAAGCCTTTGAGATTTTCATTTGAATGCGTGCTAGAGATAAAGTATGCATTTTTTTATGACGTGAGTTACATGTGGTTAGAATGCTAGTATAAGTAAGGTGTAAGAGTGCTTTTCACGATGATTGGAGTAAAATGGGAAAAACGACAGATATTTCACCATTTAAAAAAGGGGTTATTGTTAGTGTCCCTTTAGCAGGAGCCTCGATTTCGAAGACAGCAAATCTCACTGGGTTTTCAAAAGTTGGAATTAGAACCCGCAGACCTTCTCCAGAAGACGTAACTGAGGTTCAAACACAGTTTTCCAAGAGAGTGATCTCCGACGAATTGTACGGCAGGACAGAGTATGATGAATTGTAATGAATTGGAATTTTGTACATGTTGTTAACAAAGTAGTAGTTACAAATTTTGGTACTTATTATTTCGAAATATCTGTATTTGGACTAAAAAAAGGGGCATTGTCTAATACTATGTTTTTTGAATTTTAGGTTTGGCAGGAAAGTTGTTTTCGTATGTATTCTTCTTTTAGCTGCTGCGACAGAAGTTGCATCTGTGATTGTGAAAGATTTTATGGTTTTTGCAATAATTAGAGGAATTAACGGTGTTGTATTTCCTGCCATCTATCAACTGCCTTTTGTTACGCGTGAGTAAAACATTATTTATTTGTTAAATTATTAACTTCCGATGATATATTTGGTCTCCTTCCTTTGGCAATATAAGATTCATAACATAATTGCATTAATAATTGGCATTACAGTGATCTTAATTTACATTAAAATGCAAGTATAGCAACGCGTTTAATAATTTATATTTACTTTTTCACACTATACAAAATATTATAATTATTCACTTGTAATGTGAATAAAAGTTTTCAAATTTAATACAATAAATTGCATATTTTTTTGGCATTTCGAATAAAACTTTACTTTCCTTGGAAACACAAGCATAATATTTAAGAGAATAAGCTGTTTGTTGCTAATTTCTACGTATTTGAAATTGTGATTCATAATGATTAAGACTGATCTTGTTTTCATTCCTTTTCTTTCCATTCCTGATGTTGCAAATTTTTCCTAGTTTAAATATGTTTGACATGCAAATTTTGTGGAAATTAAAAACATATGTTTGTGGAATTATGTTTAATATATTAAAACCGAGTTTTAAAATAACTTATTGTTTGTCTTCGCCCAAATTTTTTAAATCTTAATTTAAAAAGAAGCAGTAATAAATAAATTTTAAAAATAAAATGCAGCATTTAAACGCAAAAAAAAACAATACTAAAATCAATTCTAAGTTATTATTTTCCATGTTATAGCTTTAGTATCTAAGGTAAATACTATAAGACTTATTAAAATTTATAATCTGATGAAAAACTAAAAACTGATTTATGTGTTGAAGGTGGTGTGAAAAATAATGCAGTTGCTTGGAGGAAAGAAACTACGAGATAATTTCAAATAATTTTTTACCTTTACATTCCTCACTATTATTTAATTTAACATCATCGATATACATCATCATAATTTTATATTCATAGAAGAGAAATTGGCTCAAAAGAACTTGACTTAGTTGGCTATATATTGTCAAAGCATTTGAAGGTTCTTTTTTTTTTTTCAAATAACTTAATTTTTAGTGTCTTCTGATACAATCAAAACAATTGATTGCCATTTTGCGCCTGCTAGTAAATTTGCTCGTATGCAAATATCAGATGCTTGTATTTTCATGTAAAAATATACGTAGAAAAATTGTGATTTATAAAATTCTTCGTACACGTTTTTTCTGATAAACACCTTAAGCAAAACTTTTAGCTATGAAAGAGTAGTTTTCAATATTTATTATCGTCATAGACTTACTCAATTTACCACTAGTCATTTATTATTTTGAATTTAGTAAATTCATAATAATAATTATGTACGTTAAATTTAATACGTATTGTATTTGAAGAAACTTATGAATACGTGAAAAATCTCATTATTATTCATTTGCAGTAAATTTAAGAAATAAAAAGGATGTATAGAAGAAAATATTTTTAACAGAGTTGAAATTATGGCTGTAAAATGACTGTTGAAACTAAGACATTTCTTTGAAATACCGTATGTTAGTATGTATAGATATTTCGCTAAAATAGTGAAGTCAGTAATACCAAAGTAATCGGAAAGAAATCGGATAATAACATACAACAATGTTCAAATTATCTTGAATGTAGCGCATTTTTAGGTACTGTTCTTGAAACATTGCAAATTATTATAGTATTATGCATTTAGTAAAAAGAAATGTGATCATTTTTGGCTTGTATGACTTGTTTAGCACGTTTTGACAAAGATGTTATCAGTCATCGCTGTGAAACCATACTTGGATTAAAGAATAAATCACCTTTTCTTTACTTGTACAATTCATTTCCTCATTCTTTCTTTTAAGAACTGCCCACGAGTTTTCGACTGCACTGAGGTCGAGCTACTTAACTGATCCTTCTAAAAGCTTAACAAGTTTCTACAAAAATTTCTTTCACTTTTTTCGTCGTGTGGCAAGGAGCAATATCTTGTTGAAAAATGCCGTGTCCTGTTGGTCAGATTTCCTTCGGCTTAGGAATTACTTTTCTTTAAATTACTTCAACATATTTGTTGGAATTTATCATTTCATCAGCTGGCAATAGTCAACCTGGTTCCATAAACAGTAAAATACTTCCAAAACATTTTCTTAACAGGGTGTTTTACAGACTGGTCGGTATGTTTAGGAGACAGATTCTGGCTGTGTGATTTCCTGATATAGCGAGCGAGACCCCTGACCTTGCACAATGAAATGGGTTTCATCTGAAAATAAAACGTTTTAACATTGTTTTTCCCTTCTTTTTTTATATTTTATTGCCTACTATAGCCTCTTTTTTATTATTAGCTTCGTTAGAAGTTATTTTTTATAAGTATGGTCAAACTTACGACCAGTTTCTAGTAGCTTACGACCAGCAGTTGAGTCGTAAAGAGGAATGCCTGACTCTGCTAAATCTATTTGAAGGTCAAACCTTTTCAACCTAGGGTATTGTTTGGATTTAGTTAAACAGAGTCATCCCTAATGCTACTTTCTCGTTTTCTCCCATACTTTCTTTTCCTCAAGGTTGATAAACTGCCTGTCTCATTAAATAGTCTAATAATTGTATCCACAGCATCCAGACTTACATTACACGCTTTAGCAATCTCCCTGTGTGCCATAGAGTATTCACTTAATGTCGCTATCTTCTTTTCTTTGGAATAAGAACCATCATTTAAAAGTTAAAACACAGTTTTTTTCGACATGTAATACAGACGTAATACCGCCTTAAAACACAATTACACTGAATCTCCTAAACGTAATACACTACAAAACAGTACACAGATGAGCCTAATCTCAGTTAAATATCCGCTGCAAATTAAGCCTGCCAAACTCAGGAAGTAAAATTATACGAAAATTACCTATTGTTCACATTAATTTCAGCACTACTGTATAAATGTTGAAAATTTATTTATTTGATCTAATTTAGTTTTAGAGATCGTCTCTCCAGAAAAACGTGCCTTTATAAATGGAGTCCAGAGCTGTTGCTGGACATTTGGACTGTGTCTTTTACCTGCAGTTGCTTATTTATCAAGAAGCTGGGTTACCTTGAGTCTAATAACGGCTTCAATGACGGTTTTCCTTTTATTTTGTTGGAGGTAAGTTCTACTTATTTCATGGAATTTACATAATTCATTTCCAAAATTTTATGTCTTAAGTTTTTCAACCAGTCTTAGTTAAGCATGCAAATGATAGTCAAGCTACTTAGCAAAGCTACTCAAGTATCTTAAGTTGTTTGTACTATTAAAATATCATGAGCTTAAGGACAGAATTCTAAATCGAGTTCTTTTGTTGACTGCGTGCAGTCACTGCCGGATTAGTGATACGGATTCAGTGATTGATTAATGATAAACACATTGAGTTTTCTTCATAATGTTGCCAAGATGCATCACGAGCATGCTATCCAGTTACATTACGAAGGCACGAGGAAAGGAAGAAGAAAACACCTTATAAACTATAGATTTAGATTCAAAAAATATTTTTGTAATTATTATATTATTAAAACATGCAAAAGTGAAAGGAAGAAAATGCCATGCTGCTATCAGTCTGTAATTCCTTCATCGTTATAAGCAACAATAAATCTTGGCAACATTATAATAACCTCGAGTAAGAAGTACAAATACGAACCGTACTGTTTAAAGTACGGAATCGCTTCACTAACTACTTAAAATTTCTATAGAATAGAGTAATGAGTGTAATTTGGGCACATAGTCCACAGGAAGTAAAATACCTTCCCATCAGCACTTTAAACGAAAAGAAGTTTTAAGAAGAAGTCCAGAGTAAGCATTAGCTCAAAAATTATTAGATTATTTGAATATAAAAAAAATTTTATGGTTCTCTTCTTAAGAAGAACAATGCCTTCGCGGAGGATTTCCAAAGGAAAACTGATTCGTATTCACTTTAAAAATGAGGAAGATCAATCCTGCAATCAATCCTTTCGACTGGCTCCCATACTGCTCATATTACCAGCATTCAACAATCTTAATCTCTTCACCACTGATGGGGAAAAGCTCAAATAAAGAGGAAACAATGTCTGATTTCAGTTTTCTTGCTTTCTTATGTTCATGTTGTATATAAAAATAATATTTAATGGAATGCACAACTCTCTTATTACTACCATTTTATTAAAAACTATTTAAAAGGTGTCCGATTTAAAAGTGATCCGTACAGTTACAGCATGTAATTTGACACGTAATTCACGCATTATTTTGCAATGGCCACTCAGATGGTATGGTGGTTAAGGGAGCCGACTGCGATACCGAAAGGCCCGGGTTCGAGTTCCGAAGAAGGCATGGTTGTAACTGTCCGTCCCTTCATAGGAGGTAACGGTGGTTGCCTATTAGGTGCTTCCACAATAAAATGGTCACCGCTTAGGAGTGGCCAATGTCGAAAAAAGACAAAAGCCCACCGTTCGAGAAAACATATTTTGCAATGGTTCTTTGATTTCTATATTATTCCGTTATGTATAACAAGTTGAAAACAAGTTTGATAAGAATGATCAGGATTTCCGCTGAAGCAATAAGACATTTAATGAGCCTTTTACTGGGAAAAATTGTTGAACTCACTGTGCATCGCGTTTTTTGGTATTAGTTTTTGTGAACTTCATTCACGGCAGCATTTACACTTTAGATCAGGGGTAGGCAACCTGTTTGTCCTTAAGGGCGCAATACTAAATTTAAAAATCACCGAGGGCGCATATTTTACAGATAATCAAAATTGGTATAAATAGGCATTAAGAAAACAGATTTTTTATAACTTTATTTTGTTGGTGTCATACATAATGGTACATACAATTCAGTGTGAAACTTGGGTGTCCATATTTTCAGCTAATATCTTATAATTGGGGATATATTTAGAGTTTCCAGTCCTTAAACAATTATCTAAATGTGAGTCATTAAGCCTTGTTCGGTATTTTGATTTCAAATATTTCATATTTGAGAACAAAGACTCGCAATTGTATGTTGTTGCACAATGTGAATAAATTTTTAGCGCACATTTCCTTAAAATAGGATACTTATTTTCATCGACTAAGTTCCAAAACATTTTATCATTACTATGCGCTTTTAAAATAATATCACTTTGCAAGTTTATTATTTCTAATTCTAGGTCTTCGATATTATGAAGCTCGAAATACACTGAAACTATTTCAAGGACATCATCTTCAGTAACATTGAATGGATTTATGAAAAATCTTATAATGGGTTCTAATACTGCAAAATCTTCAAATCTAGAAGAAAACTCTTCTATTAGCTTATCTTAAATTTCTAAATATGATGTAGCAGTAAAATTTTCATTATTCAAATTTAAACTCTCAACAGTATATTTTATATTTGGGAAATGTGATAATGATTTTTTCAATAGATGGGATTTCAACAACATTAACTTGCATTTGAATGCACTTACTGCACTAATCATGTCAGCGATATGCTGATTTTTCCCTTGTATTTTAAAATTTAATTCATTCAACTTTGCCGTTATATCTGTCAGAAATCCGAGGTCGATTAGCCAATCCTTATTTTCTAATTGCTCGTAAAATTCGCCTCTTGATGCAATAAATTCCTTTATTTGTGGCAAAAGCATAATAAACCGCTTAACTATTTTACCTCTGCTCAGCCACCTCACTTCAGCATGTAAAAGAAGATCTCTGAACTGAACGTCCTCATCTTCTAAAAGTAATTTAAACAACCTGTGTTGCATAGCTCCCGATCTTATGGAATTAATAATTTTTGTTACTATCGTAAATACGTATTGAAAACCGATTGTTTATGCGCATAACATTTCCTGGTGTATGAGGCAATGATAAGAAATAAATTTCGGGAATAAAGAATTCTGTCTACATAAGGCAATAAATCCTTTTTTCTTACCAGTCATCGCTGGTGCCCCGTCTGTTGTAATTGACGATAACGTTTGTACAGGTAATTTTACATCTGTTATATCCTTTTTAAAAGTAGAAAAGATATCTTCTTCTCTGCTGCTTCCCTTTAATGGCAGAACTTTAAGGAATTCTTCTTTTGTTGTAAAATCAGAAAATACCATCTTCACGCAAATTGCTAATTGTGATATATTTGTCACGTTTGCCGATTCATCCATCTGTAGCGAAAAGAAAGTACAATTTTCCATATCATTTGCTAATTCTGCCTCCAAATTCTCCGCAATTACTTCAATTCTTCTAGTAACAGTTCGTGCTGATAATTGCAACGTCTTTATAGCTGAAACTATTTCCTTTTTATTTTTAAATTCTTCAAAAAGTGAATCAGCAGCTTCTAACATGGCTTCTTTCACTAATTCTCCATCTGTAAATGGTTTTTTATTCTTAGCTAGCAAATGCGATATTTTATATGACGCGATCGTTGCTGCTTTACGTTGTTGCAGTGGTTTAGTAAAAAACCTTTGCTGGTTAGTTATTGAAGATTTTAAAGAAACAATTTTTTTCTTCTAATTTCAGAGTTCATTGGACAGTCACTATCAAAATTGGTATGAACGGTCTTAAAATGTCGTTCAATATTACTTTTCTTGGGAATCGCAACACTATTATTACACAACAAACAAATGCACTTCCCTTTGTAATCAACGAAACAATATAGATGTTCCCATTCATCGTTAAAATAATATGTTCTTTTTCTTTTACATTTATCCATCAAAGGTTTTGAAAGAAAAGAATTATTTCGGATTACTTGGTAGTTTTAAATGCACGGTCTACGCGTGGCCTATTCGAAATATGATCACACACTAACAAAAAATACGTGTTATTAGATACGCTCAAGGTTAGCAAACTGCTAATCTATGCACAATCCTAAACTCAACTGACTGCTGTCTAACTACGCTAGCGAGAGCAGTTTGGCTGAGGGCCAAGATGGGTCAGTTTAATTGAAGGGTTGTGTGGGCGAAAAGCGCGGGTATTTTTCCCTCTCGAAGGTCGAAGGGGTGTGGGTGAAATCGAAGGTCAGGGGACATTTAGTGTCTACCGAGCTACTGCACTCACCCCTACATAACTGATAGATGTGCCCACTTCCGCCCAAAACCGGATGTTTACATAGATCTGGAATACGTGGTCAGACAGTACTTGCTGTATATCGCCGTTTGACAAGAGTAAGTAAATCGCTTTGGCTATCATACATTTACATTAGTCCAGCGAGGGCGCATTAAGAATCGATCGGGGGCGCCGCGTTGCCTACCCCTGCTTTAGATCATTAGATCAGTGTTTTCTACAGCTGAAGTACGTTTTCATCGAAGTAGATTTTCTGCAATCAAAACTATCGAACATAGAGCTCCAACGTAGAAACACATAGAATATAGAAACATAGAACATAGAAAGTCTCCATCCTTTGCTTGAGTCTCCTCTATGTCTTCAGAATTTTTTTTTTTTTTGCCATGTCAAGAAGACCAGCTATTAAACTCGTGTTCTTTAAAAGAATCATAAACACTGAGGCTTAATTGCAAAATAATGATACTGTTTCTGGTATTCTGCGGTAAGACGACACTAAACCAGATTCTCCCATGAAAATGCTGAAAGAGTATTTTGGCGATAGTATCATTTTCAGAGGCTACTACCTCTGCAACCTTCATCCATTACAGGTGTAGACTACTTTGTGTGAGAACACCTAAAAGTTCTTGAAAATTAATATATATATCTTGTAAGAGTTGAAAACTGATATCTCTAATACCTCCAAAGTGTAGACCAGGTACAACTTCCTCATGCTGACAGGAACATGATGAAACGTGTAGACAAATGGAACAACAGTGATATCGTTATGAATAAATGTCATAGGCATTGTATGTCTATCGAATCTTCATCGCAAATTTGCATGCCTGCTGTTTCTACAAAAGATCCAATTTTAAATTGAACTTGTAATATATGAAATCTACACCTACATGTTTTATTTCGGAATGCCTGGTATATGTGAAGCTTCAAAAGTGCATTTTAAATATATTTTCCAATGTAATAACTTCGTGATTTTCTTTTAAACTTAAGTTTAATTTAAAGTATTAAAGCGTAATACTGGAAATCTGTAAAACCTAGCATACAACGTAACATTATTTTACAGGAAAAGGTTTTTTTCTATAGCAACGTTCTATTAAACCTTTTTCATCAGATAAATTCAGCATAAATGTGAGTCGCATGTAAGATAAGGGATCTGCTAGTAATGTAAGCAAATAAACGATACATTAATTCTTGCCATTCCAGTAAATCTAATGCGCTAGTTTTGAGCTGATTAAAGACATAACTTCATTAATTAGAAACTTTTCAATTTGTCTACGTGTATTGAATATTTAATAATGCTTCCAATAATCATTTCCAATAGTCTTCCGAAAATAAACTAGTTTAACATGAACAGTTGCCTTAAATGTTTACTTGTCTTGTTAATCGATATCTGTTTTTATGCATATCATTATGAAACAAAAGAGAAATTAAATTAATATTAATAATATAATGCGAACTTGTTCTGAGACATATCTGGTTATGTTACCAATTACCAAATGTGATCAAAGTTATCTTAACCAGTTACCTTAACTTCGACAACTAATTATTGCACAATGATGTTTCAGACTACTTTATTAATAAAATGAGCAGAAAAAAATTAACTTTGTTAACAAGTAAAGTGAAATATGGTATGCTTTTGAAACCCTTCATTAAAAGCGTAGCTGAAGGGGATTCAAAATGAATATAGCGATTACAAACGGCTATAACTACTTCATCGAAAATAATTTTTCGATAAGAAATTCATATAATGGGAAAGAAAGTTCAAAGTTTTGTTTGCGTACTTTATAAATGTTCTAGTTGACTCCCCTTGGTAACACGGACAATATCTAAACGGTAGTCCCTTTCACGCCTTACATTCTGAAGCACATCGGAGTCACCAACGCAAACGCATTAGAAGTGCACGTTTTAAGTTCTGGAATTGTTTTGGCAAAGGTAGCACATACAACAAGGTTTTTCACATAACCACACAGAAAGAAATCGCAGCGTGTCAAGTCCAGAGATCGGTGGCCAAAAGCAGAACATATAGTTGGCATCTCCCGCTCGACCGATCCAATGCGTTCGAAGATGTTGGTTTTAAAAATGTATGAACCTCCATAACCTAATGTGGGGATGCTCCATCTTGCTGAAAGATTTAATCAGCGGAATCCTTATCTAGGTGTGCATCAGCCATTGCTCAAATATGTCAAAGTAAACGTTTGATGTAACACTTTGCTTAGTGAAGAAAAAGGAACCGCACAATTTATGTTCTAACATCACCCGGAACACATTAACTTTCGGTGAAATACGCTGACATTATAAGGCTTCCCCGTGCCCCATATTCGAAGCCTTTGCCAGTTAATCTTGCTACTTACGTAGAGAGTTTCTTCATCTTTAAAAATGAGACGTTCAAAAAATGTTTCATCTTACGTGGCTTCCAGCACTGAAGTAGCATAATTACACATTCGACGTAGCCTTCCTTCCTGTTTCAGTTCCTGCAGAAGTTGAATTACATACGGTTTCATTTTCAGCCTCTTTCTGAGAACAGAACGAATCTAATTTGTTAAATTCTAACACACAGAATGACTTCTACACAGGATCCGCCATTTCATTTATGATATGACCGCAGGCAAACTGGATTTCTGACCTTAGGGTAGTCTGAACTCGCACATGCTCATGCTTGATTCATTGCGCTTGAGCCATGGCTCCGAAGTTTTTAACTTCCTTTTACATTGTATATAATTCTAATCGATAAATTATTTGCAGTTTTATAGTCGTTTGTAACTGCTATATTCATTTTGAATCACCCTGTTCAATAAAGCACCGTTTATACATCTTTTAGCACATCATTCAAAGGTGAGAAATACTTAAAATCCAACTCAAATTAAAATACAGTAAACTCTAGAATTTTAATGCTATTTCTATATTACTTGAGTTACACAAAATTTTCGATTTTCCCTTTCCATGATAAAAAGTTTCGTTTTCTAGCTATTTTATTAGGAGTCAGATTTAATGAAAAGCGTAAAGATCAAACGGAAGTCACGTTAAAATCTAATTGCCAAAAGACATAAGTATCAGAAATCTCCCATCAATAGACCTAATGTTGTCTATTCCACCATTTCTCAATCTGTGGTTGGCAAATCATAAGTGGTACTCGAAGGCTGACCTTTTCTTCTTTATAGATTTCGAAAAACAGAAAAAGGTATAGCAATTCAAATAAAATTCAAATTAACCGCGTATACGTCGTTATACCTGAAACTCTCGGATCTTAAAATTACATATGGAAATCATATATATATATACATGTATACATGAATACATGTATATATTAGATTTATATACAACATTGTTCTAATATAGATATTTTGACACGAAATCGGACTTTTTCTAAGATAACACACCTATTTTTTTCCATATATCAATTCAACGGCTCAACTTATTCCAAAGTGCCAAGTTTTGTAAAAATCGCACGAATAGTTTTTTTAAAAACATTAGCTCTCAAATTTTAGCTCTTCAATTCTTAATTCAGTTTGGTTTCCTACTTATTAATATCTCTTCTTTTATTAAACTTACTCGATTCCCTCTTTTCCAACTCAGAATTTAGTTCAAATCAAATAAAATTTACAGCCATTTTATAATTTATTTTTTTAGTAATTTTTATAAATGTTTAGAAAAAGATTTATGGATTACAACGTGTAACATTTTTATTATCATCTTAAAACAGATGTGCTTCTGCACATACCTGTAAAAAACTAGAAATTTTTATTCAAAATTTCCAGAGATTTACGTGAATTATATATTGAATTATTATTAGATTTATATATTGGCGCGTTTAGAAATTTGGCGTATTTGTTATAAGCTATAATAACGTCAAATGATATTTAAACATTTTGTTAAAATTATTTGAAAGAATGATCGACGCACCTTTTTTTTCGCGCGTGCACAATGAAAAAAGAGAAACAAAAATAGGTTATTATAAATTAAGAATTTCGCCAAGTAAATCGTAAATGGCGCCAACCGGAAAAAGTGCGCCACGGTAAATTTTTTCCTTTCTCGGTAAGATTTTCATCAAATTTTTAAAATTTAACAAGAACGGTGTTGTTTTATTTATAGTTTTTTAAATAAAAAACAAGATAGCTTATACAATGATGTTTCAACCGCTTTATTTCCTACTATAATATTTAATAACCCAATGTTTTAGATCTGGATTGTTTTCAATTCAACGCTCTTTTTCGCGACGCTGTTTTTCTCCCTTACTCTGTTTTCTCCATGTTCCTCAATTTCACCCGTAGCCATCAAAATTTTCACCCGTAGCCATCAAAATAATACATAGTTGATTTGTTATATCTGGTGTCATTTTAACAATGACATCCATGAACATATGTTATTTTCGAAGGCTCTGCCAACTTGTAGGACAGGAAAGCAAATTTTTTAACTTTTAAATGAGTATATGCTAGAGCGTGAAACTGGTTGCAAAAAATGTGTAGGTTTGCGATCGGATGTTGTTCAAGCGTCACCGGTAGGCGAAGTGGCTTTGTAGTAAACTTAGAAGTTCCTGGTATTAGATGAACAGATTGCTTAATTCACAGGCACGGTTTAGCCACGAATAACGAGCACAAACAGAGTATTCTGTTTAAACTGAGACTTCTTTCAAACAGAGTCCGTTATCTGTGGCTAAACCGTGCCTGTGTGGTTTGGCTCGTTATTGATCCTGAAGTTCACAGGCTAAGACATTCACAAAGCTCTTCCAACTGAGACAGAAATGTTATTTGAAAAGGAAATTAACGAAGTTTTACATCATTTCTTTCTGATGTCATGTGGCTAAGTATATTAACATATCTTCAGATGTCTTCTCGAAACTAAATGAACTAATTCCTTGTTTACGAAAATTACAAGATCACTATTTGCCTCGTTTCAATGTTCATGAGAAAATAAAGGTGTTTCAGAGAAAACTTGGTTTGTTTTATAGTTATGTAAAGCTAGCCAACCCTTACTCAATTAGTTTTCTTCATTTGTAACCTTAACTAATCTTCTTTTGGTAGAAAATGATATGCACCTACGTCTTGAAAGTCCAAAGTCACAATTTGAAAGTTCTTTCCAAGGTAGTAAATAATAAAATGAATTTTCATAGGTTCGTGATCTTTCCAATGCGATACTGAAAATAAAAAACTGCCGTTTAATGAAAGAGAGCAGTTAATGGAATTCTCGAACGATACGTACTTATAATGTAGTTTCAAGCAAAAGTTTCTGGTGATTATGATTAGTTTCTGGACATCATTACCAATGGAAACGAAATATAATGTAGCGGTGCTTTAAAAATTCTAATTCATTCTGTTTCTACGTTCTGTGCGAGAAAGCGTTTCCATCACTAACATAAATTAATGCAAAGTACTGCTATCTCTTTGATGTAGATGCTGATCTCAGACTTAAGCTCACAAATATACATCCGGATGCAGAACAGCTGGGCAAGAATTGGCCGGTCCAGCACTTTCATTATTGTGAGTGCTACAAAAAATTTAACTTTTAATTGATAATATACAATTATTCAATTTCTAATAGCCTTTAATTTTTAGCCTTAATTTAATTAATAATATACAATTATTCAATTTCTAACAGCCTTTAATTATTAGCCTTAATTAATTAAGGCCAATGAAAAATTTAAATAATTGCAATTAATTCAGTTTTTGAAATATATGTATTGTAGTAGAACGTGCTAAAAATTACTTTCGAATGGCAAAATAGAAATTCAAAATATTCTAATTCATAAAAATGGTCTCCACTTTGACTAACATTTCTATAAAGCCTGTGCCGGTCTATGACGTCAAGCCTTCATCCAGTAGCCGATTTTTAGCCTCTGTACCAGTTTGAGATATTCAGTGACTTAATTTCCTTCGCACGTATCTCAAGGTGCCGCTTTTAAATGCAACCAGAAGAAAGAAATGATTTTCGGAGAATCTATTTGAGTTTTGAGTTTCAAAAGGAAGCAGGAAAGGAAGAACGACGTACAACTGAAGTTATACATCGTGTAAATGAAATATTGTACTATTAATATGAATAGGAATAATCGAGACAATGACGAAATGATATTTTTATGTCTAGAACATACGAATTTATATCTATGGGCATATAAATGATATTTATGTCTAAACGACATCTCAATGGGAGATATATGCGGAGTACTTTATTGAAGAATAGTAATGCAATAAATCTTTGGATTAAGGTAAGAAACATGGTATATAGCTTGCAACGTAATAAAATACGGCTTAAAATGTTCCGGTATAAGTACTTAATAATGCAAAGTAAATGTGAGTTATTTGCTTTGGACCCATCCAAATTATTTATTTCGAAATATTAATAGATTGATGAGAAATATCAGTTTGGAATATTATGATTCATAGTGACATTTCAGTAAGCTTCTTTAAGATTCTTCCTGAAGATACAAGATTCGGAAGTAGCAATGTATAGAAGAACTACTGTGAATCAAAGGAACGAAGTCAGTTAATAAGATTCATAACAACTGAAAAAATATTTTTTCTTCTTTTCAGTTTTATTCCTGAATCTCCCCGCTGGTTGGTCTCTCGGGGAAGATGTGAAGAAGCATTTGGAATTATGAAAAAAATTGCAAAGAAGAATGGAAAAACTCTCAATCCTAGTATTCTGCTAACAAAACTACAGGTACTCATTTAAAAACTTTAGTTTTGAGGGAAGAGTTTGACGTAAAGGACCTTCAAGAATAAGATAAAAAACTATTTTAAGCATAAGTATAACGATTAGCTTAAATTTTTGATTTACAAGCATTTCCATAAATACTTAAAATGGAACTATTTTAATATTTAATATTTACTATAGATAAAAATTATTTAAAATATTCTTATTATTTGTTCCTATCATTGCTTAAATAATATGCTCACTGTAAATGAAATTCATTTTTGATAGATGAAATAATTCCTGTTGCAGGTAAATTACCAATACTTTTATTGTAATTATGTAATGAATGCATTATTCAAGGTTTTTTTATTACTGAATTTAAGCTCAGTTTTTTTAAACTCTGGAATAACACAGTAGAATTCTGAGAATATGCTGCTCTTGAGAAAGGTTTTGTGGATTAATGAATTTGGCGGATCACAGATGATGTCTTTCTGGATTTTGTTTACATCTTTCCCTTTCTGGATTTTATTTTAAATCTGGTTTGTTTGCACATAAGTAATTAATTAAAATATACTTATGCCATAAGAATTAGTTAAATGAGATTTATATAATTTAAAGATAATTATATACAAAGAAATATTGTTAGCACAATGGAAAAACGTAATACAGAAATAAAATTCTTTTGAGGAAAGTAAGAATTCCTTTAGTAAAAGCGCTATGAACAGTTTTGTCTAAAACAATGTAAATCTAGCAAAGACATTATTTTTAAAGTAATATTCGCGCTCTTAAACGAAAGAAAAATTAATAAAAACACAATTTATATAAACGCTATTAAGTAATGATTTCCCTAATTCAAATTCTTCTGCTAATTTTCCCAATATATTTTGCGCATTCACAGTTGAATTGCTATTAAAATGCTGAATTTGAAATTCTGCATTTATTCAAAGAAAATGTTTTTTTTTCATTAATCCCCATTACCATGTTTTCAATTTTTGAGCTAGAAAATCTTTGCATTCAACTCTTTGTCTTCAAGAATGTATTCTTATTCGCTTATTCACCATTAATCTAATCACGTTTACTAGTTACGTGAAATATTAACAAGCCACCTGCGAAGTTTGAATGCAGAATCAAAACTTTTCGGGCGTTTTGTTCAAACTGACGCTAAAACGAGCGCAGAAAATTCTAAATAATTTCGATAACAATGTAAATTCACTTCTTCAATCAAAATAGTATGTTTTATTTATAGTGTATTTCTATTTTTAAGATTTATTTTTAAGTGCATATAAGAAAAAAATTACAGTGAAATTGCGATACTAAATTATTCTAAAAATCGAAATTTTGTTTGTTTACATTCAAACGCTGAGCTCAGTATTCTAAAGCAATATGTTATATTAAAATAAATTCACATTTGATCGAAGTGGTTTCATTATCATAAGAAAACTCTAATAAATTATTTATTCCTCACTTACTTTAAAACATACTTGAAAATTTTGATGAACTACTCTATTCTTAGGCAGACATTCGCACTAAATACAATACATTCCGAAAAACAACAAAATACTCAGAAAGCTGCTAAATGTGTTCATGTAAGGAATAAGGCATTACTTCAATCATATTTTATTAAAGTAAATTTGCAATACTTGCATACACATATTTGTAAAATGCTTAATATTTTGTTCTTCTATGCTATCTGATGACTGTTAATGTGTTTAATATTGAATAGGCTTTAGACGAAAAGTGTAAAGAAGAAAAGCTGAAGGGTCTGAAGCATTCAGCAACCGATATTCTGAGGGTGCCTCACATGAGAAAACTCTTCGCATTTATCAGTATCTGTTGGTAAGAGAATGACTGAAGCTTTAAAAATGCATTTAAAGTTGTTTATTTTATAACATTTAATATTTTTGTACAAGTTCTTTCCCAATGATTATTTGAAATTCAAGAAAAAATCTTAAATAAAATTAGCATTTCGTTTAAAAAATAAATAGGAAGCTTTTTAGATATTTCTAAATATTTATAAGGAGAGAATGAATAACATATTTGAAAGTATTCAAAATTAAAACCGAAATAAAAATCAAGAAAATGTGTAAATTTATGTTGAATTACTTTGCGTCAACAAGACAAACATAAGCGAAGCTGTCTACCGTACATCTACTCCGTGATGTTGTACTAAATTATCGCTTTCCGTTGTGCGTACTCTTTTTAGGAGTACATTCCGTTGTGAGTTATCTTGTTTAGAACTTTTTTTTTTGTAACAATTAGAAGTTCCGTGACTCGAGTCCCGATGAGAGCAAGGTCTATTTTTCACATTTCCTGCACCGAAAATCCTGATTCTCTGTACAATGTTTCGCTCTGCTTACAGCGGAAAACATCGCAGCAGAAACATCACGGACGAAAACATCCCGGAGAAAACAATGCAAGGCGAAAACGTCCTGCGCAAAACATCGTGAGGAAAGAAAGCAAAGAGAAAACATCGCACTTTTAAAACACCGTGGCATAAATTATCGTGGGTGAAAATAAAGCGGTATAGCGTGGTAAAAAATAAATACAAATCATCGCATGACGATAACATCGCACACATACGTTTTTGAGGTTTTAAAAGCTGTAAATGCATTTTCGCATAAGGATTTTAGAGGGCAAGAAGGAAAGAGAGAAATATGATGAAAATGTCAACGACACTTTAAGAATAAACGGAAACAAAACAAGATGTAATTTTAGCTAAAACTATAACAGATTAACAAACGTGAAAGAAAATAATTTGATAATTAACTAAGCAATTTTTATAGAGGTAACTCATGCAGTTATTTATCTTCTTTTTCTAAACATTTTTAGACCGTATTTTTCATAAAAAATTAACAGTAAATCTTTATAAAAAAGATTACTTTATTAATAACCTTTGTCAATTAACGATGTAGTTGCATTAATTTTCTACTCATTTTTAATTTGTAAATGCTTAAGTTTTCTTCTCAGTTTTTCAGAAAAATTTTATTAGTTCATTCAAAAGTATAAAATATAGATGTAAAAATATCCTTGTTTCCTTTTTGCGCCTCCAGATTATTATTCGAAAATGCACTTACAACTTTAAAACTTGCAAAACGCATGTGTGCGATGTTATCATCATACGATAATTTGTAGGTACTTCATTTTTACCCCGATATTTTCTACGGCGATGTTTTTAAACTACTAGGTTTTTTAATCGCTTTATTTTCGACGAAGATATTTTGTACCACGATGCTTTAGAACTGCGATGTTTTCTCGCTGCTTTTTTTTCTCCCACGACGTTTTCGCGTTGCGTCTTTTCTCCGTTACGTATTCAGCAGATACCCGCTCTCTAGCGGATAGCAATTTATCCCCATCTGAATTCGATTGATTAGATCTTATGCGTCTTCCCAGCTGCCTTTTAAATCGGGAGAATATAAGGAAATATCGTATCTTCACTCCACTCCTTCTCTTGTAACATGAAAGTTTAGCGCATACAATTTGCCAGTAGTAGACCAATGTTTCAGTTCCCGGTGAGCATCTGTTGTCTTTATTCGCGTAACTGTCTCCCTTTTTTTTCTAATTTTCGATATGAAAGTCTAGATGCGGTTATGAAATCTATTACACAATATTGTACACTTTTGACGAACTTTTCTTCTTTAAAACTGTAAGAACTTTTTCTTTAAAACTGTGGGAACGTTTCTTTTTTAAAACTTTTAAACTTATTACTCGAGAAAAAGCGGTACTTCAGTTTTCACTTTTCTGAGTCTCGAAATCTTTGCAACGTCATGTAGGAAGATTAAAAACCTACTTAACAGTACATTTTGTATAATGACCAATAACTTTTGATTTAAATTAAATCGTTGTGATTTGTTTGATAATGAATCAATGTAAAAAGGTTATTTCGGATTGTTTTAATAATTAAAAGTCGAAATCAATAATTAGTTAAAGTTGCTAATTAAAGAACGTGTCTTAGAGAAAAGAAAGCAGAAAACTATATATCTGAAATCTCACTTTCTCAATAATATCTTAGAAAGTTTAACGTCCTTCACTGTTGGCAACTGTGACCAAACTTCAAGCATACTGGCTACGAATTGTCGCTAAGTCTAAATAACACCCAAAACTTGGGAAGGATAGAAAAATACCCTTTATGCAAAACTAAATAAAATGAATAGAAGGCATT
>KK115515.1:479638-490107 GCA_000611955.2 Stegodyphus mimosarum
AGCATTTATGGTGAGAAACTTAAAAAACAGTATGTCAAATATAAAACTTAAATTTAAATAAACTAATAGGCATAGGCTACGCAGAGCACTGGTTTAGAACTCCACCGGCGTGGATTTCAACAATAATACAAGGCTGAAAACAAGAACTTTTACCTCTAATAGCAACCTAGAAACATTGCCTTGAGAGACAGAATAAGCTGTGTCTTATAATTTTAAAGCATTAGCTTTAAATACAAGAGAACTAAATTTGCATTCTAGTTGATAAACGGAAAGGGAGGAGCAATAGTACTTATCCAGATTTAAAGTAACTGCTTAATAAATTTAAAGGAACCCCCACAATCTAATAGGTGAAATGTTCTTTTAATGGAATCTTTCTTTTGTTATTTTAAATGCCACACTTCGATTAACTTTGAAGTTAATAAAAGTATATTTTTATTATCTGTAATTTGAAGATGAACTCTGGTAGTTTCTTGTCTTCGAAAAGAACTACCCGTTTTAGACCTGATTATTCTTATAAAACAGCAACAAATGCTAAAAAATGCTTCGCCCTAATGCTAAAAATGAAAATAGTTAATGTTACTTCAATTCTTTAGTCAGTGATTTCTTTATAACATCTTGTTAATTGTATGTTTCATTTAATTTCGTTTTATGCTCTATTTGTAAATAAAATAATATCCGAAAAACCACTTAAAACTTTAAATAAGTAGCATAACGCCATTTTAAATCATAAAAAAATGGTAAAAATCTCAAAGAGCAGAAAGGAAGGTTGAAAAGACGTTGAAGCAAAAGTTCCATTTTTCACGCAGGTTTCGAACAGAATTCTCTGAAAAAGACTTCTGATTATTATTCATGAACTTGTTGCTAACGGCTACTTGAGCTATTACCAAGAAGTTTTTAAAGCCTGGATTCTTCAAGGCATTATTGAAGAAATTCCGTTACAAGAGGAAGCTGGACCATCATAGAGTAATAAAGTAATCTTCTACTACTGAAATTAGACCAGTGTTTGCACATGAAACGAATTTTGTGTCTCTCACTTCTAGCTTCAAAAAGGGGCCTAATCTCTTAGAACTCAAACCTTCTTTAAAATTTCAATTGAAAAGATACAGAGTGACAGTTGATATAAATCAAGCCTCTCTGCACATAAATTTAAATCTACAAGACAGAAATTATTTAAGGTTTGTGTGGTATGTAGTTAGCAATCCAAATAATTTAGTTATCTATTGACATTGTAAAATACCATTTGGAGTACCTTCAAGCCCTTTTAGGTGATACTCCTTGAATAATGTAGAGCAGGAAATTCAAAGAACAACCATAAAATTGGAAGAATCATTTTACGTCGATATCTGTGTGACTAGTATCTACAGATTTGAAGAAGTAGAGAAGTTTACAAATTTAGCAAAAACGAGAATGTCAGATGCTAAATTTGACCTTCGGGACAGGCAACACAATACGGAGAAAAATTAGGAGCCTGGGTAATTCTCAGGAAACGCACTTTCTTAATGCACATTCTCAGAAAGGGGATTGTCAATTGTATTTCTGTAAATTACTATTGTAAAAATGTTGCAGAATGAAATTCTCATAGGGTCAAGAAGTACCAGAGAGATTTCGGAGATATTTAATTTACAGCGTAGTCCCCTCTTGAACTGAAAAATAAAATTACTCTTTGGATTGCGAAACACTCTCAAAATTATGATTGGTTAACGAGATTACGGCAAAACCTCGCGAGCTATCTGCCTAATGGGAGAGATGCCTTCGTGGAGGACTTTCTAGAAGCTGATTCGTATACACATTACACTTGAGGAAAAACACGTAAACGCTCATGCAGCCAGCCCGTTTGCGGGATTCAAACCTCGAATCGAACTGCCAGTTTAAAACGACTTTACCACTAGGCCGCTGGTGGGCAATCACAAAGTCATGAAATTGATAAATGGAGTCTACAAATACTCTGTGATGCCAGCAAAATGGCCAATGCATCATGAATATTTTTAGCATAGAAAATAATGAAGACGCACACTGTAAGCTAGTACAAGCAAGTCCAGAAGACCTCTAATAAAAGCGACAACAATACCTCGCTTAGAATTATTAGTTTACCTTTTTGGTACTCGACAAGCTACATTTGTAACGAGAAACTTACATTTAAGGGACATTAAAACATTTTAGTAAATATATTCTCCTAATGTTCTTTCTCGGATTAAACGAGAAGGTGTTTCGGCTACATCGGGGCCAATAGAATGAATGAAATTAGAAAAATGAGTAGTACAAATAGTAGTAGTGGTATCACGTTCCAGGTTCATAGAATCCAGTACATACGGCTTCACGAGGATGTACAGTTAGACAATTAGTCTAGGCTTAATGGTAGAATGGGCAACAATGGCCGAAAGAAAATTTAAATATTAACATTTATTATGAACCAGCATAACTTGATGAATCTGTAATAAATTCAGAGATGTGTACTACAACAGGTTCTAACATTACAAGTCAGAAGGATTCATTCTACAACAGGTGTTCTTTGTATAACAGGATAGTAAGGATGATGGCTTAGATAAAAGGATTCAACAAAAATGTCCAAAGTTTACCTAAAGATCGTGTGTTCCGTAACATTATTTTTGCATAGTATGAATAAGCAGAACAAATTCTTTTAATATTAATTCAAGAAGAAAGATTTAAATTTCATGAAGTCAAGACAATGTTATCATTACAAGCTTTCGTGGATGAAAAGGGACTAATGCTAACTACGACAACGATTTTCCTTAGATACGACAGAAGAAATTTTAAATTTCCCACACTTCTTCCTCATAATCATGCTATTACTAATCTGTTAATCAAGGGAAAACATGAGAAAAATTCTCATGCAGATATTCAAAGCTTAATGGCAATTCTGAGAACAGTTCTGGATTCTGTAATGGGGACATACCGTTCGTCATATAATAAAAAATTGCGGTCGATATCGATGTTTTAAATTAACCAGTTTTGATGTAAACCCCATACCCTTACATAAGGGACTCTGCACTTTTTCAAATTACAGATAGCGATTTAACCTTTGAAGCCAGAAGAAGGCATGGATAATGATTTTTACATGTGCCGTCTATCGAGCAATACACATTTGAGGTTGTTACTGCTGTATCGACAGAAGCGTTTATGCAAAGCCTGAGAAAATTCATAGCCCGGAAAGGAAGACCAAGTATTATGTATACAATTAATGGTATTAACCTTATAGGACTAATAAAATCTTCCAGGCAATAAATTGAAAAGAAGTGGAGTAAAAGGCCACTATTAAGAAAATTAAATGGATATTCAACTCTTTTACATCGGCATGGTGGAGAAGATGGTGGAAAAGACTGATCAGAATTATAAAGGATATGTTGAAGAGTATTTTAGGCAGGGTAAGCCTAGATTATGATGAGCTACTTAGTCTGTTTTAAATGAATTTGAAAATATCATCAACTTCCATCCTCTGGCATACATATCGGAAGACATTCAAAATTTAATGCCTTTAACTCCAAACATGTTTTTAAGGCGCAATGTATATTGAAGGTTCTACTATTGAATTTAATGATATAAATTTAACAGAGCTGAAAAAATGTTGGCAGTACCGTCAAAAACAAAGAAAAGATTTAAGAAAAAGAGTTGAATACTTCAATCAGCTTAAAAATTCCAAAAAAAAAGTGGTAAAATCAAAGAACAGGTAAAATTGGAAGAAAGCGTTTTAGTTAGGAATGAAAACGGCAGATGGGATAATTGGCAACCATAAAGATTAATAAAGCTGTATCCAGGGAAGGATGGGTATGTTCTGGTAAAACCAAAAAGTCTCAAATAAAAAAGAGTTCAAGTAAAAACAAGAACCGATGACATAATAAGACCAGTAAAAAGGAAAAGAAGAAGGTAATCAAGCAAATGAAAAAATAGTCTTTCAGCATGTTCCCAATAAAAGAGAATCTGTGCAAGACAAAGCAGACCTTAACCCGTGGTTTTGAGTACCATTCCTTCGTACCTTAAGGTGGGGAGATTGTTACGAAATCACGAACTGGTAACATTAGAAGGCGCTGAGTAACAGCGAATTAGCGATGCAGATGTTTTTTATACTTTTAGAATTTTAGAACGGAGTAACTTTACTATGAAAACTAAAGATATAACGGTCAATTATGTCTGAATACTTTTTCCTTTTTTTGATATTTTGCACTTTTACATAACAATCCTCATTTGGGGAAAACTCTTCCTATGAATCCATAGTTTGCGTATACTAATAATTTTTTCTAAACTAGAAATGGTAGTTTTTTTTAATTCAATTGAACTGCAAATTTTAGCTTATTCTAAACTCTGGTTACAAGTTTTTTGCGATTAAAGATTAAAATTTCAGGAATACGTTTAGAAACATTGTCATTCGATAAAGGAAATTCATGAATTTTCTTTCCATATTTTTTACTTGAAGATTTTCAACATTTTTATTGCAGCTGGCAACAATATTCTCTTTCCTGTAAGACTTGTTATTTTTCTGCAGTTAAAAAGGAATTTTCGTAAGATGCAAGTAAATATTTTTCGTTGACAACGACAAATTTCTCAAAACGCTATTTTTCTTTATTTTAGGTTTTTATAAATCGTGCATATGTTAAATGTTAATTCTTCGATTTATTGCCGTACATTTCATGCGTAGTATTAAGGTATCATAAAGGATAATAGTTTAAGTGATTTCATGCCCTAATTAACATGTCATTATAAATTAAGTAAGTAGGCTGTTTCTCATCAGTCCAATAAACGGAAGAAACTTTAAGTGACAAAAAACGATTCATCATATTATTTTTTCTTAACGAACTAAGCCCCATTTCCTGAAAAATTTAGCCTACTAACGAAGACGTTTCTGAAGCACATAACGTTTAGCCCAAAAAGGGCAAGTAGTCCCGAATGGTATTTTGTGTTGTTTCTATATAAACGGTGTACCACTTTCAAATTCCTGCCACTAAATATTGTCGTCCTATCTTATTTTTAAATAAAATTAAGTAATGAAGAATCTTAATGTATCCTCATATTACGAAACAGCGAGGATATCAAGATACATGAAATTTTGAATAAGGTAGTCTACCACCCGAACATACGCACCTGGGAGACCAAATTTCGATTTTCGAATTTGTTTTATTATTTTTAGTCCAAAGGGACAATTTGCCAAGAGGACTATTAATTTCGTTTTGGCATTTTGCGTCAATTTGAAAAGTGAAACATTCGAAATCGTTGTTTCACTGAACAATTTGAACTGAACTGTTACAAATCACTGAACAATTTTCAAATCTGTCAATTTTCAAGTTGTTTCTACCAAATATTATCGCCCTGTATATTTAAAGAAATTAAATAATAAAGAATCTCTATAAATGTATGTATGTTTCTCGCATTGTAATAAAACAACGCTACTTAGAGCCATAAAATTTCGAATATTGAACGTTTTCATTCGAATACGGGCATTTGGAAGACAAAATTTGAAATTTGTTTTATTATGGATTTCATATTTTGCAATTTTGTAAAACTTTAAGGAATTTTTGATTAATAAATTCAAGGATTTCAAAGGAAACAATGGCAACGTTGTACAGAAAAAACACTTTTATCTCCAACGCGTGAGACTGTGTATCAGAAATTTTAAAGATATGCTCATTTTAAAATTACTTTGCTATATTGCTCTTGAACTGAATTTTACGGTTTAAGTGCGAAGAACACGATGTTTAATAAATAAAGGTAACACACAAAATGTTAAAAAACGCCCCTTTGGTCGTAATTCAAAATCTGAAACCGTTCAGATTTTCTTTTTAATGTTTTATTTTATGTTTTGTAAATGTTTAACGATTTTTTGATTAGCAAGCCCAAAGATGTGAAAGCGACCAGCGGCAACGCACTTCGAAATGAAACTTTCTTATATCCAAACGGCGAGACTGTTGAAAAATTAAGAACCAATGGCTTTCAGTTTTAATTAATAAACCGGTTTGTATGAAAACAACGTGCTGCGCAGTCGGAAATAAAATGCATTTATTTTCCACTCGCCGGCGTGTCAGAAAAGCCTAAGATACTTTGAGATTTAATCTGCAAGTTACTGAGTAATAACCTAAGCGATAAACATAGCTCGTAAGAATATTTTTTTTTACTTTTTAATGTAATGAATTTAAATAAGTTTGTATTAAAATCATGAGATATCTAATTAGCAATGATCAATATTTTTATGAAATTTCACTAAGTGAACTCATTAAAGTCATCACATGCTTTTTCTTTTTTATTATAACTACTAGCCGCTGCGCGGCCAGCCTTCGTCTGGCTTTTAAGTGTACCAGAAAAATGCCGAAAGAGAACACCAAACATTAAATTTGAAAACTGCACAGAATTTTACTCTGCAGAACAATTTTATCGAAAAAGAAACAAACAACAACGGAAAAAAAATTCAGTTAAAAATGCATTACATATAAAAAGCATACAACGAAATACGCAATATCCCTTAATACAAATATTAATTATCCTAATAAATAAATTAACCAACTTCCCTTTGCAAAATCTTAAGAACTCAAATGGTATAAACAGATTAAGAACTTAAACAGATTAAAAAATATCATGCAAAACTTTTTTATAATTAAAATTATATATAATTAAAACATAATATTACAATGAAATAAGCAATATCCCTTGATACAAATGTTAATTATCCTAATAAAGTAATTAAACAATTTACCGTTGCAAAAAGAAACAACTTTTTAATTTCTTAAACTTTTCAGTCTCTTAAAAACAGTAACATAAGAAATACGATGAAAAATTGTTGCCAAACCGAAATTTTTAAAAGAATGAAACTATTCAAAATGATGCAATTTCATCAAAAATCTATCAACAACAATAAGAAAGGAAAATTGTTGCCAAAACTACATTTTAAAATATCTGAGATGTGAGAAGTGTATTCGGAAGCTTCATTTAAAAAATTTTAAAAAAATACAAAATATTATTATTTTTCCAAAATTCTTTTTTTAAAAGGAGTCGAAAGGATTAAAGTTCAACGTGTCCAAAAATCAAAGGAAAATAAACAGCACATTTTTTAAAATAAGTTTTTTTTTTTAAATTCCGCTGAAAAGGTGTTAAGCTCACCTTCCTAAATAAATTCGTATTTAATCGATTTATTGAAATACGAAATTTATTTTAAGTTCGTAAAATAGCTAAGTGTCTACGCTTCACGACGATGTAAAAATGAAATCTCGCTTTCCTGTAGCCCATTATGTCTCAAAATGACGCGATTTGATCACAAAACATAAAATAAAAAAAATTCTAATTCGAATTTCGAAAAAATCGCTTCGAGGTGCACTGGCTCTTGTGTAGATACACCTATGTACCAAATTTCGTGGCCCTGGGTCTATTAGCTTACTCGCAACACAAACGAAAAACACACACACACACACACACACAGACTCTTTATTTTATTATATGTAGAGATTTTAGGCGGCTGGGCGCGCAAGCTATGCTTTTTCTAATTTTTTTTTATTTTGCTTTGAATTTAATTTTATTTAGTAAATAAAGTTAACACATCAAACATTAATCATAAAAAGACAATTTTTTTTCATTTATTACGCATCTCACTAAGAAAACTGAATACCGTTATAGTGAACTGAGAAAAGACTGAAAAAATGTAAATAGGTATTCAGTTGACAATGCATGCAGAATTCTCAATATATGCTGCTATGCAATGTTTAAAAATTTTGAGATTTGGTTGTTGAACAGTATATGTAGTAAGCAGGAGAAAACTATTATTAATAATAAAGCTAAAAAAATATTAGCGTAAAAAGTAAGTCGTAAAAAGAGCAAGAGCAGACTGGTAGAATATGAATTCACCGAGAGAGTAAATACCTTAACAAACCATTTTGGCGACTGTTAAAATCTGAAACCTTTCAGAATTTTCTTTCTTTAAATTTCAATAGTTTATTTAATTTTCCTGCCGGTTTAAATTTAGTAACAAAAAAAGTCCTTTAATTTATAAACATTATAATAAAAGCAATAAAATAAAAACATATAAAGGTTCCATAGTTATTACTGTGTTGTATTTTCTTCTGATGTCTGATGTAGTGTGAAGAATAAATAAAAGCAATTTCTTCTGTAGCGCAAGCGGAGAGCGAAATGTAGACAGTTTTACGTTGGTTTCAAACCAGTTATTTAATGAGTCAGACAGACGGAAGTAACAATAGCAATGAAACTATTATCGCCTGAATGTATTATTTATATGTGAATTACCAATATTCCGCCTTAGATCAGGTTTGTTACTATTTTATTTTTGTTGTTCTGTACCAAAACGCGTTCAGAAGAATGCAGTGAATTTTCAAGCAACTTATTCTTGCTGATTTCCTTTCAGGACTGCAAGTTTCTTGGCATATGAAGGTCTGCAGTTGAATGTTTACAATTTAACGGGAAACGAATTTCTAAACTTCTTTCTTCTGGCGGTGATGGAAGTGCCAGGCAACTTAGCCAGTTGGTTACTGATGGAACGGTTTGGAAGGAGATTCACACTGGTTATTAGCTTCATTTTTACAGGCCTTGTATGCGTTTTGGCTGTGATAGGTAAAAGAACTTAGTAGAAACAAACTTAGGTTCTTTCTAACATTTATCATGATTATAACAATTGAAAATTTCTTAGCAATGATATTTTTTTTTACTTCCTTCTACGAAGTAAAGAAAGGGGAAAACATACATACATACGTACGTGCTTATGTACATATCTCGCATAACTCAAAAACAAGTAGTGTCAGAACTTTGAAATTTTGTATATAGGGCTGCTATAACATGTAGTTGTGCACCTTCTATTTTGGTTGCAATCCACCGCACCAATATATATATATATATATACTCGCTCTGTTACTCAACTCAATGAGCTCAGTTTTTTTTAATTCTAATATATTGGTAAATTGTGCAGTTTTTCCCTTTAAAAATGATTGAATCGTATTAGTGTTACCTTCCGTTATGCCTTTAGTTAATCTGCATTCAATAGCTGTAAACTTATGAACAATTTAAAAATTGTTTAACTGCAGCTAAGTCTAATTTTTTTTTACCACAGCAGCCATATTTTTTTACATTTGAAACTTATCAGAATAGTGAATTAAGTCTTTCTGCACCTTCAGTGTCTTTCTGCCGAGTGGAAACAAAAGGAAATTGTGCACCGAAAAATTTGTCTTCTTGCCTGCTGGCCGAATTGCTTGTTTTTGCGTAGAAACTGTAATTTTAATTGCAAAAATTGTTTTTACTTCCCTGTACGAAGTAAAGGAAATATTGTAATCACGAAAAATTCCGGATACCATATTTCAGTGAAAATATCCATTTTGGCCGCTATCAAATGCAATTTAACGATATTTTTGCGTGATATCAGTACGTAAGGACAGATTAAAGGACTCTTTTTCTTCAAACGAATTATAAAACTGATTTAAAATGAATTTCGAAGAGTTTTTTCCATAGCGTCTGTACGTACATGCGTACGTATGTATGTATGTATCTGGCATAAGTCAAAAACGAATAGTCTTAGAACGTTGAAATTTTGTATCTAGGACTGCTATAGCATATAGTTGTGCATTTCCCTTTTTGGAGGCTGCATTTTGGTGGCCGCACCAAAAGTATCTCTTTCTCTTTCTCTCTCTCTCTATATATATATATACATATATACCCACTCTGTTACTCAGCTCTGTAAGCTCAGTTTTTTTTTATTCTTATATGTTTGTAAATTGTGCATTTTCTGCTTTAAAAATGATTGAAATGTATTGTTCTTATCTTCCGGTTAAGGTTTTTAAGCCTTTAGTTAATCTGAATGCAATAGTTGTACAAATACCAATAATTTAAAAGTTGTTTCAGTTTGACTAAGCCTAATTTTTTTAGCCATAGCAGCCAAATTAGTTTACATCTGAAACTTAGTAGCATAATGCATTTGTTGCCAATCTAGAGAAACTAAGCTTCGCAACAACAATGATAACGTCGTCTTTTATTTTGAGAATTAAATCATGCTTAATCCATTTTGAAATTATCATTTAATTTATTAAATTATCCCATAAATTGACTCAGCAAAACGGGCATAACACAGTTTCTACGCCTTCAGTGTCTTTTTGCGAAGTAAACTTTCAGTTTTGCCCACCGACAATCTGTTTTTCTGCCCGCTGGTCGAATTGCTTGTTTTTGCGTAAAAACTCTAATTTTATTGTAAAAATTACTCTTTAAATTGTTTTAACTCTATTTATTTTTTATATTTTCCTATATTTTTCGATTTTTAGTATAAATATTTTTAGGTTTATATATTTTGTCGGGAAGTGAGAACTGAATTAATTGAACGAGAATTATATCTGTAATGAAATTCGAGGAAATAACTTTAAATGAAATGCAGCAAAAATTGCTTATAATTTAATATTTGTTATGAGGAAGTCATGTGGTGTACACATCAGATTTTCATTCTTTTATGTTGGTAATTTGCACATTTCGTGCTGTAAACGACG
>KK115515.1:493208-535076 GCA_000611955.2 Stegodyphus mimosarum
TATCTTACAGAAGGGAAAAAACGAGTTTCCCACAGAGTTCTCTGACTACATGTCTATCCAACTCCACTGCTTCGTCTCTTCTCACAAAAGAGCAGCGAACAGCCGTGAACAAGTCGGCATCATAAAAGCATTAGGGGATAAAGACCCATTAGCCTTCAGGACATTCTTCCTGGCCGAATCGCTTACACCCTGGCTCTAAAAATGAGTTTCTTAAAGTTAGTCCAAAACAGGAAGTCTCTAATAATATCCAGCTGGTTATTTTCCTAATGATTCATTTGCTGTTACAGTTTGTCACAGCACCTCCATAATAAGGTAATTACCACTTCTGGCCTTAGAAGTGGCCAACGCCTATAATGCCCGCCATTGGAAAAAATGCTTTGAAAATCATAAGGTTTGAGTCTTTTACTACTGAAAATTGTGACTTAACCTTTTTGTTGGCTTAAAAGGATTTATCGCTTTATCTGAAGTACAGAATCTTAAGAAGGCTGTAAAAGACCTTTTATTGCAAACTAAAATAGATATACAGAAGGCACACTTGGTGCTTATAAGTCCTCCAGCATTTATGGCGACAACTTAAGGTAGAAACTCAAATGTAAAGCTAAATTTAAATAGCTAATAGCCAAAGGCTATACAAAGCAATTTAATTGCGAAGTTGGCTCGGAATTCCTTGATGGGAACTGATTAACTATCGGCAAGCAGCAAAGAAGAACATAGAAATTCTTATGTAGAATAGCAAGACTAGTAACGTGGCTTTCAAGCGTTCGGACACGCTCTGACTTATCAATCTGAAACCCTCACTTAAATACACGAAGTCTAATTTTTATAAACGGAAAGACAGATGTTAGTAGATGTCACTTCTGTAGTCAAGTAGATTCATCAACTTAAGCGGAAACAAAAGTTAACTTAAAAATTCGTTGCACATAAAATGTGTCTTCATGCCCGTTGGCCGAATTGTTTGTCTTCCACGTATAAACTCTAATTTTAATTGTAAAAACTGTTTTTAAACTATTTTTGACTTTACTTGGTGTTTTCGGTTTTTATGTATTTTTGCTTTGCCGTGAAGTGAGAACTGAATTGATTGAATGCGAAATACGTCTCTAATGAAATTCGAGGAAATAAATTGAAATGATTTTCAGCAAAAAGTGTATAGATTTTAATAGGCCGTACAAGAAAGGTGTCCTTGTGTCATGTGGTGTGAACAGGAGGATTAGGATTAGGAGCTTTTAGAAATACAGTCGTATTTATTGTGGTACCAATGCTAATAACAAAATAAGCATAGTTTCGTTTATAAGATATAAGCGTAATTTCGTATATGAATATACCTGTAAGTAAAAGAATAAATGCAAAGTAAAAAGTCGTTCGAAACCTAATCCAGGTTAACAGATAGTGGTGGTAGTAATGCAAAATAAATTAAAACAAGTAGTACGTAAAAAATTCATCCTACATTTAATTCGGAATAAACATATGCAAAAATCAAAAAAGCAAAAAACAAAAACAGACGCACATCGGCAAACCGAAAGAAAAAAGGGCAAAACATGTCAATGCCAAAAATGAAATAAGAAATTTACATCTTTCGCTGCATCGCCTGTACTTCTTTCGATGCTGCGGAAAATGTAAATTTTACTATATTTCATAGTTGATTTTGACAAGTTTCCTTTCCTTTTTCATAGCAGTTTGCCATTGTGCTTCTGGTTTTTTGTTTTCTTGATTTTTTTTTGTTTTTTGCGTATGTTCATTCCTTATTGAATATGTGATTAATTTCTTAAACGCAGAGAGACATATCGATATTTCCTTGAATTTGAACCATAAAACAATCTCGAAATCCCCTTGTCGTTTGCATCATGAGCTTCTCGAATTATTCACTACGAGTAATAAAAAGGAAGGAGGAAATAATAATAAACGTTTTTAGTTAAAACAATGTTTCAATACTGGATGTAATAAAACGAATTTAAAAACACTATTTAAAGAAAATGCAATTATATTAAGAAGATAAGAACGTACGTTAGTAGAAATTTATTAACCTTTGAATTTTAAGCTTCAGTTTTTAGAGTTAATCTTTTATATATTTCTCAGTTTTTTTTCTTGCTTAGCAAATCAAGTGAATAGGAAGAAGGATTAACACTTTTTTTAATAAACAGTTTTTTCGCCCTTGATAAAACTAATCTTTGCAAAATTTTTAGTTAAATCATTTCACTTTTAAAGATTAGGATTCAAAGAATTCGAAGGTCCGATTTCTCGAAACAAATTTTCCATAAATTCATGGCATTCGAGGATTCACATGCCCCTACATTATCCTGTACGTACATCAAATGAATAAGTCAAAAATAGCAGTAAAGTAACAATCTACAGTCCAGCTGAGCTAAATATTCCAATTTGAAACTTCAACGGTAATTCAACGGTAAGCTGGCAGATGAAGTACACTGACGAAAAAATAAATCCCACCACAAAGAAAAATTTGTTGTAGAGTAATGATACTTCAATGCATTTATCTAGGTAACATATTTAATCGATTAAATTTTCACGATCGCAGGTTAATTCAAGCGCGAGAAAAGCTATTTCAAATGTGAAAGGCTGGTGTATTAATAACCCGTGTAAACCCCAGAATTTTGATTGCAATCATGTAAACGTGCATGCATTGTGTCGTACAGGTGCCGGATGTCAGTTTGTGGAATGTAGTTCCATGCCTGTTGCACTTGGTCGGCTAATACTGGGATATTTAATGCTGGTTATGGATGACACTGGAGTTGTCGTCTAAGGATATTCCATAAGTGGCCAATGTGTCCTATGCTTGTCCTTCACGTCCATTGGTGTCCAATGTTGTGTAGAGCATGTTGGGTTACAATAGCGGTCTGAGGGCGAACATTATCCTTTTGGAAAACACCCCCTCTACTGTTGTTCATTAATGGCAGCAGAATAGGTTCAATCAGTAGACTGACGTAAAAATTTCCAGTTAGGATACGTGGGATAACCATGAGAGTGCTCCTGCTGTCATACTAAATTGCTCCCCAGACCATAAGTTCTAGTGTAGGTCCAGTGTGTCTAGGCCGAAACCTGATTGGTTGTAGGCTGTCACCTGACTTCCTTTTGAACAACACACGGCCTTCAGGAAGTATAGTTCGGAGTTATCCTTCAAGTAACAAACAGATTTATAACAGTTTTCTGTGTTACTATGACTCCAACTGCAGCGCAATTTCTGCTGCAGATGCAGTACGAGGCGCCACAGCCATACGCGAAAATGGAGCTCTTCCTTCTCAGCAGTGCCACGTGGCGGCCCGGAGCCTAGTCTTCCTGAGGCAGTATTTTCCCTTGATCACTGCTTACCACAATCGTGCACAGTGGACACATTATCCTGCCAAGTCATTCTGCAATTTTGCGGAAAGATAATTACCTTCTCGTAGCTATTTTAGGAAACATAGTTCAAAATCACTGAGCTGTTGATAATGACTTCTTTTAGTTATTCTCGATTAACGTCAACTTACTATGTCAAATCTGAACAATAAAAACCGCTCACAAACTTTACAAGGCACATATTGAAAGCATCATAGGGCACATATTTAAAGCATTATAGGGCATACATTTGAAGCAAACCTGATATGCATTTTCATAGTGGCGCTATAAGCGCCGTATTTACGTACCTAGTGCGATATTTGAATAGACGTCATCTTTGAGATATACAAATAAGCCTATCAAATTTCGTTTATCTAGCAGAGCATCTTCTTCGTGGTGGGATGTTTTTCCGTCAGTGTAGAAGTATCGCAATGTAATAATATTACAAACTCATGAAGAACTAAATTGAATGAAACTATGGAATGAAGATAAGGGCATAAAAGCGAATAAATTTCAGCCTCTTTGATCTCCAAATGCGTGCCTAAACCATCAAATAATAAATATAGTAATTCAGTAATTTCGCGAATGATAAATTTGACAGTTGTTGTAGTAATTATAAGACAGTTATAACTTTGAAGGAGATTAAGAAGTTAAGCAGTCGATTTTACAGTCATTGGATGAAAAGTAGCGACACGACATTGATAGTTCTGAAAATATATTACCACAGAGACAACCATTTAAAATGCCCTTACATCTATAAGTTGTTTTCTACTGAAGTCTCACAGCGAGAGCTTGGATAACATCCTTAGTTTGAATTGATTGCATGGATGGCATCCTCTCTAATCTTATCATATATCTCTCACGGAGATCCTTTCATTTCAACAAAAAGATCACAGTCACTTAAAGTCACATCAGGTCAGTGTAACGTCTGTTTCAATAACTCCCAATTTCCACATTCGAAGGAGATCTACGAGAAGCGCTAATATTAAGAATCCTCAGATAATTATAGAGGCTGATGGGATTCCTCAGCTATGGCACCTTCTATGTTCAGTATTTAGGAGAAAGTGACGATACTTGTTGATTATTCATAGCATAATCCTCCATGTCAATACGCAGTATCATAATCGAAAACTGTTATGAAGACTTTGCGAATATCATGGTTTGTTTGTTTGTGGTCAGCAGACCACATCCTCTTGACTAGACCACTCCTTTCAAACCATCTCCTCAACCTTTCTGTGTAAGCTTATAAAGCTTGCAATTTTTTCAGAGTTAGTTAGTTTGGAAAGGCATTACCAGTTGATCCATGATGCATCGTTGGTGTCTCTCATAATTTACCTGCACCTGACCAAAGTGGTTCTTTACCTCATAGTGGTATAAGGTATAGGATTGCACGCCATATTTTCTCCACAGGAGTCCTTATGACAATGATATCTTTGAGGCAAAATGATTGTAATCATTTAATCTTCAAAATGAAACAGGCACTGCGAAGGAGCTTTTGCAACAGGAGAGAAGGCGGAGTCTGATGGACTTCAACAGAAAAGGACGGACTAATGATGTACGACGCCTACCAGTGATTTGACAGAAGGTATTAGATATAGCAAACATTCGTACTGAAGAACCCGCACCTATGAAAAAAAAGGTTTTTTCAGATTTTTCTACGTACTTCCTGCTATTCCTTTTCATCTAACTTTGTAATTAAGATTAAAGCACCTAATAGCTCTGAAGGAAGGAATGCCTTTAACTGCCCAATTAACATATTCAGTTCTCTTACAAAAAATAAAAACAATTGTGCATACAAAAACAATTGCTTCTTAATAAGAAGAAAAGTAGGCTCAATTTTTGACTAGAACCTCAAGTAGAATTTCTTGCATTTTGGGGTAATTTATGCAAATGTTAGGTTTGTGACATTATTCTTTTCTCTTTTTATGGATTATTCATAAACATACCGTATTTAATTGACTTGGTTTATATTATAAATTATATAGAATTTTTTTGATTATCCATTAATGAATTTTCAAATCCATTTTTCATTTGTTGCATGAAATATGTTTGAAATCTGTGATGTTTCATGAAATTTAAATGTCTTTCTAGAATATCCTTACAGTGATGTGGCAATTTCCATAGTAGGCAAATTCCTATCAGCCATTACCTCTATGGCGACCTACCAGAGAAGTTCAGAGCTTTTTCCAACGGTAGTCAGATGCTTAGGATTGAGTATGTGCAGCATGGTGGCAACCATAATCACGCTTTGTATACCCTATATTGTATATCTTGTAAGTATTTGATAAAAAGAATTTACTTCCAATAAAAAGCACTTTTATTTGAAATATGATAAGAATTTAAATTGTTCGTAGATTAAATTATTATATAAATTCCTTTCTGCTATAGCACTTAAAAACCTATGATTTTTTAAAATGCATAATTTGTTTCAAATATGGGTGATAATATTAAGTAATTACATATAAAAATTTCATTCTCCTAATTCTTTGGCTGCCTCGGTTAGTATGGTGGTTCAGAGAATCACCAATGTTTCGGTGGGATTAGGTTCAAACCCACGGTTCATCGATGTTTGTGACTACAGTATGAGAATCAGGAACTTAAAATCCTTTACCTAAGTTTTTTCGAAAAGCTCCTGCTAGAAGAAAAAAATGTAAAATACTATCACATTTCGTTTTCTGTCTATCGTCGGTTACAGAATAGGACAAAGCAAAGAAGCAGCCCTCGTGTTACATAGTTTTAATATAGAATGTAATTTAATTTTTCGTACAAATGAACTTAAAATAGCGGACTGAGAGAAAGTAACTCTCTATTAATATTAACTATATGATATCTGATAACCAACCAAGTTCTGTCTTTTTAAAACTCTTATTAATGCACTGAGAAACGTTCATCTGCTAATTTTACATCTCAGATATTCTATTTGTAACATTTAAAGAATAACGCCGTGTTCAACTTGTAAGGATCTTAAGTTTAACTAAAGTTTATTTTATTTTAAATCTTTACTATCATCTCTTATTTTCCACTTCCGGCCAGAATTGACGCGTGATTATGTTTATGCAAATTGTACTTGCTAACGCTTAAGTATCTAAGTTGTGGCTTTTTGCCAAGAGTAAAGTAGAAGGACAGAGAGAGATCCTTCTTGCTACGAGGCTTCACGCGAGCTTATTTCCTTTAAGGCTAGAGGGTTTAATCCTCTTGAAAGTTAAAAGCGTATTGAAGTTTTCCACAGTTTGCGTACTACAGACGCAGTAACTTAAAAGGCCAATCTTAGTGCTAGTCATCTGTGTAAAATATTAAATGTTAGCTCTTATTTAAATTTTAGTTAGTTAGTAGTCTTATATTCTTTTACGTTCAGACCACAAGTGGTTTTGTCTTTGTATCCCGAAATGCAGGAGCGTCTCTAAAATCGATAAGCAAATAAAGGGTAATTTGGTTTTCAGGGTTAAAATTAAAGTTTATCTTTGTTGTACCTTCTACACACTAACGAACATAGCTTTCAGTAAGCTCCCTTTTCCTACTCAGGACTCCAGTTACGTTTGCCAAAATCAACTAGAAGAAACGGTAGTCCTCATAAACTTGCTGGTTAACGGAGTTAGTTGCCGCAGCTTTGAGCTCAGATTCTAATCCTGGGTGTTTTTAAAAGTAAGCTAATTTCCTGACAAATGAAACTAAAAGTTCTGAAAATCATCTCGACCACTATCAAACTGGAAATCACCTCGACAGGCTGATGGTTGCGAAAGAGGATTGAAGAACGCTTGGATTTTATCTCTTAGAGTGTTTTTGATCAACATTGCCAAGAAGCTGGACAAAAGTCGAACTTTTACCCATATGCTGCCTAACGACATGCGCCACTTTCTTTCTGTAGGCCACAATGAATTTTGTTGAGATGATCCGCTTAAGACCAGGAAAATCAGCAAAAATAACAAAAGCATATTTGAAGACTTAAATAGATACGGTAGAGCTTCTGCCGAACGGCAAATGTGGCTTCAAACAAATTGCCTAAATAAATAATAAGCTACAGAATAACATTTCTCGGTTATCCGAATATTGATTACTTTTGTGATCGTTTGCACGACCTTTGCAACAAATTCGTGCAGTCCTTAAAAGTCCTTAGGTTTCTTGGAAACGATTTTTGCTTCTTAAAATTACTTAATTTCGACCAGAATTTGTAAACGATTCTTAAGTTTGCTCACCTGACATCCATCTCTTTTTGGAACTGCCATTCTGAGTAGGAATTAACGTTTTGGAAAGAATATAGAGTTCAAATCGTAATCGTCATGAAGTCATCTCAAACTTGCGTCGTACACGACAAGGAACTGTTAGTCAGTCTAGAAGAAAAATCTATGTGTGCTTGTTTAATTGTTTTCTCAAACTTTCAGACAAATGTTAGAAGAAAGAATGCTGTCTATCTGCTTTAAAAAAATTCTTCGAACTTTGATCTTGACTTCCAATCTATTTTTCGGCCTACTGCATTTTAAGAAACTTTTCATTAACAATCACTGTGCCAAATCAGCAACTGTACACAGAGCTCTTCTTGTGATGAACGGACTATAAGTGACTGTGGTCACTGACTATAATTGACGACGAAGCGACGGTTTACGAAGAGTTCCGCTTAGGTTTTCCTGGTTTCAAGCACCATTTCTACTTTTGATCCCAAATGTCTTTCTCTTGATACATTTTTATAGAATTAATTTATACAGATATTGAATATTGATTGAATACTGATTGAAACTTGAATATTCATACATTAATGGATACTCAACCAGTAATTTATCTTAATTATCTAAATGCATGTTATGTATTTCCGAACATTTTCCAAAGTTATTTTAGTGATCAGCATTAGTCAACTTGCTGGAGACCTTTATTAAATTTTTCTCTAACTTCCAAAACCTTCCTTCTTTTCGTTTACTTTGTTGTTCCATGAAAAACACATCTTTTGCAAGTCATAACTGCAGTTCTATTTACGTTTGTCTTTCTCTTCCGGAAAATTAGTTCGTTACAATTCGGTCAAACGCGTTGTCGGTAACCTAAAATTTAAACTAGGTGCTAGAAAATATCTAGTGTTTTCAATAAACTTATTGATGGATATCAAATTGTTTCATTGAATGAAGATATATTCTGACTGCACAGCATATTCTAAGCTTAATTACAATCTGCTTAAATATGAAAACTTTATACTTAAACTTTAGGAATTTAATCATAAACTTGACGTAAAAATAATATTGAAAAATCATCGATTGGTCTCTTAATCTCCTAGGAAGTCAAATGAGTAAAAAAAGGGGGGAAATATGTGTCCAGTTTCCGGTACAAATTGTAAGACATTATTAAATTTAGTCGTTATTTTATGTAATTTCTGCGAAATTTTGTGATATTTTTTATTTATGAATGTTGTTGTTACTAATCGGGCTTGACTGAATTAGACCAAGCCCACAAAATTCATCGTGACAAGTATTCAAGATTGCGCCTGTCGTTGGCAAGAGGCTTGGGCACCATACAGTTGACATTATGGCTTTTCATCATCCCCCCCCATTTGGAAGTACAGCACCCCAGGAGAACTGTACATGGGTCTCCCAACTCTCTTCTCCTATCATCAGCCTCTCGAGAGGACTTTCTGATTGCAACATATTTCGAGTGACCCCATGCCGCACAGATACTCTACATTCACAAACATGCATGCTTTCTCCTGGATTCGAACTCGGGCTGTTCGATACGGAAGTCAGCGTCGCTAACCACTATGTCGGTTCGGCAGCCTTATTAATGCTTGTTCATTAACCATTATTTTCATTTTCTATTTTCAAAGCGAGCAACGGCAACACTATACGAAAAAAAATTGTCCAGTTAAAAAAACGTCCAGCGCGCGAGACTGTGTATCTGTAATTCTAAAAATATGCTCATTTTAAAAATTATTTTGCGATGTTGCTGTTGAATTGAATTTTATGGTTTAAGTGCGAAGAACATGATATTGAATAAATAAAGGTAACACACAAAACGTTAAAAAAAGTCCGTTAGGCGTAATGTAAAATCTGAAAGCTTTCAGATTTTTTTTCATAATTAATTAATTAATTATTATTTTATAATTATTATGTATTAAATTCTTAGTATTAGAATGAATTCAACTTCTATATTAATTACTGTCTTACTTTCGTCTAATTGAAAATAGACAAGCCTCGTATATCTGTCAGCAAACGATTTATTACAAAGTGATAAGAAAGTGGACGCTGAACCGGTTTCATTATTCGGGACGTTTAGTAGTCATCGCAATTAATTACTTTCGGTTGTAGGAAAATCGGAAACATTTATGCTTTGTTTTGTCGTCTCAAGGATTATGATATTAGAATCACGTTTTTTTTATTCCGTTGTTGATTCATAGAGACCCACTAAGAAGGTAATGAATTCCAAATTGTTTATAACAGCTTTCTTAAACTTTCCGTCTTTGTGGAACATTTGGAATTGCATTCATGCCTCAAGGAACTGCTACACAGTATAATTTCATACGCTTTTTAGATACCTTGAAGAAAACCTTTTCAAGGTATTCACTGTTTTCAGTTCCAAGAATTTGTTTCTTAGCAAAATAAAAAGTTTACTACTTTAGTGAACATCATGTTTGCCAGATGCCATTTGCTGCCTTAAGTTGCCACTGAGGACCTTGTGCCCAAGCGATTAAGCGAATACATTGCACAGTTAAATTTATATTTATTATATTGCTAGCGGAAGTACCCGATGCCAGTTAAGTTAGAGTGTGAGTAATGTAGCTAACAAAGAGAGCGATGCCGCTGTAATCCTTCTCTAATAGCGATGCAAAAAATATTATTCATAGTCATACATTTTTCAGTCGGATGCGATATGGAATCCACTTAAAAAATTTTGATAGAAAAATAAGCTAATTCTCTATCATTATAACAGCAATAATGGCACTCAGGTTTTAATGATTTTCGTCTCTCTAATGAAATGGTCGTAAAAGCTCAAGTTTCGTCCACAATGTCACCTATATTCAATTTTAGTTGATTAAATGTTTCAAAAATTGATCAGAATTTAATAACGCAAACAAACACACACACAAACAGGCATTTTTGATTAACAAACGCTACAGTTTGAAAGCGAGCAGTAGCAGCACTTTTCGAAATAAAGCATTTTGATCTCCAACGGCCGAGACTGTTGCCACTGGGAAAACTGAGTGCGAAAATTAGCGCCTTCAGAGTTTTTAATTAATATTTCGGCTGATTAAAGTCGTACGAAGATAGGAATAGTCTAAATGGCTTTCCAAGAATTTTTGGAATCGGGAATAATGTATTTAATAGTTGGCAATGCTGTTTTTATTTCATCGTAAAACTTAGGAATTTTTATTAACAAACTTTAGGATTTGGAAACGAACAGCGGCAACAACTTTCGAAATGAAGCAGATTTTCATCCTCCATCTTGCAAGAATATTGCCACTCGGAAAAACGAGGGCGAAAATTTTCGTTTCTTGGAGTTTTTAATTAATATCTCTGATTTTAGATACTTTTTTTTTGGAAAAAAGTTGACGTTGACCTTTTCCAGTACCCAGAAAAGAATTGTAGAAAGTATGGTTGACGATAGCTATAATAGTGACTGAGTTATTAGAGGACAAACTAACAGACTTTCTTCCTTATATATATAGATATCTTTCCTTTATTAAAATAACGCACAATCACCAAGCTGAGTTAATTTACAGTGAAAAAACAGTATAGGAACTTTTCCCTATTATTTCCCTTTGTAATTTTGAAAAACTGGTTTTAAATATACTTAATGTTTATATCTTTCATTCTGGAAGTTTAATTGTTAAACTCGTAAGCTTAACTGCGTATGTTAAAATTGCCTGCAGTTTTTAAACCGAAATCTGCATACTGAAATCAGTTTGGGCTCCTTTTGAATTTTAAAACTGTTCATGTTATACATTAGCAAAAATTTGAAAAATTTCTTATGCTTTTTTTAGAAAAAAAAAAGGTTTAGAGCTAAAAATTATTGTTTAAAAATTAAACTTTCCGTGTATGAACTGTTTCATTTATTCTATGTGTAATTTTGAAAACATTAATCAAATTTGCCTTTTAGGGTGTCTACGGGAAATCCATTCCTTTCTTGACGATTGGAATCTGCTGTTTATTGGCAGGTGTTTTATCTGCTTTCCTCCCAGAGACTCTGAATAAAAATTTGCCGCAGACGATAAATGATGCCAAAGAATTTGGAAAGGATCAGAAGTTCTTTTCATTTAACAGGTAATACGATGAGCTTGAACTACATGATAAAGATTATATAAGTTTCATAAGAAAAACTGTTGCTTTAAATTAAATTAATTTATTTATTTATAACCCATTTATTCCTTCTGTCCCATAATAATAGTACCAGACGAATATTAAAACTACAATTATTGGTTTGGTTTGGTTTGTTTAATAACGGCAACGCACTCGAGAGCTTTCTGCCTAAGCGGAGGGATGGCTTCGTGGAGAACTTCCCAAAGGAAACTGGCTTGCATACATGTTACACAAGGGGAAAACTACGAAAACTTCCATACAGCTAACCCGTTTGGTGGGATTCGAGCCTTGGACCGAACTACCACTGTTTAATGACTTTCTGGAATTATCGGAGAATGCAGCTGTAAGTTACGTCGTAGAGCAAAATTGCAAAGCATTCAATCAATGTTTCATATCTGTCATTTGCTTTGACACATTTTTCAATTTTTAAGTGAACCGAATTATTAAGAATTATAACTATTTTTCTAATTTCATCCGCTGATTGAAATCAGTTGTTTTATTTCAGTGGAATATCAACTCATTGTAAAAGTAAGATGACAAATGAGAGTTTCCAAGCAAAGATCGAGTTACGATTGTCCGTTTCTTGATGAATCAAAAGAAAAACGAAAATTTGCAGAAAGGCGAATTACGTAAAACAATTTAAGTGCAACAGAATGATCTTATAAAATATGGAAAAGTGTTTCCGAAAATAATTTCCAAGCTAAATCACATGCTAATATTGATTCTTTGAAAAACAAAACTGTGGACATAAATGCAAAGATTATGGAGAAAAACCTGAAACACTTAGACATATACCTGTTATCAGAAGAAGTAGTGCAGAAGCAGTAAACATAACCTTTCATAATATTTCTCCTTTAACACTCAATAATACATTTATGTCACTTCAACAAGTTATGCTGGCAACAATGAAGAATTTTATTGGATCCAATAATTTTAAGCTAACGCATATATGGAAAGCAAAACTTCGCATCCAAGGAATCCTACCTGCAATTTAAAATGTGGGAAAAAATCTAGAACATATCTGAACACTCAAAATAAAAATTAGGAATAATATATTTAATTTATTGTTAATTTATTCCAGTGTTTTATAAGAAACGTTGCATTCAATACTTATATTCTTTTGCGAATATTATTATAATATAAATTAAATTCATCAACTGCTACTATTATTATGGGACAGAGATAGTAGTACGTTTTCTAGAATTTCAAATAACTTTATTTAAACGCTTCAATAAAAACAATAAATGTGAAATAAATGCGTAGAATGTAAGTAGACTGCCCCCAAAACAAAATACAACACAACATGTTTCAGTAGTATATAAATTTTTAGGATACGTGTAAAGAAACAAGTTACATAATTTTTGTGGTTTAAGTTGAATGAATTCTTTTGAATGTATGATAAAAGACGAAAATGTTTACTATAAATACAATTTTGAAAATTCCATAGAGATTGAGAAGATGTTTTATTCAAGTGTAGCTGTTAAAAATAGAAAAACTGCCTCTGGAACTTAAACCGGATTGTTTCCATCAAACTGGTATGGTTACTACAAGCATAACAGTAGGCCTATTTATAATTGGATGTTATCTCGGACCAAGTTTTTGCGTTGCAACAACTCTGGATCTAACTTAGAGATGGTGGTTGGATTGTGGAATTGTTGCAGTAGTATATAAATTTTAGGATACTTTTAAAGAAACAAGTTACATAAATTTTGTGGTTTACGTTGAATGAATTCTTTTGAATGTATGATAAAAGGGGAAAATTTTCATTCTTAATACGATTTTCAAAATTCCATAGAGATTCAGAACATGTTTCATTTAACTGTAGCTGTTAAAATCGAAAACACTGGCTCTGGAACTTAAACGAGATTGTTTCCATCAAACTGGTACGGTTACTACAAACATAGCAGTAAGCCTATTTATAATTGGATGGTATCTCGGGCCAAGTTTTTGGCGGTGCAATAACCCTGGATCTAACTTAGAGACGGTGTTTGGATTTCATAACTCCCAGATTGAGATATTTGACGTCATTCAGCAGTGGTTCCTCAATTCACAGTTAGAGACAGTCTGCGAGGTATTTGGATCTTCTCAAATCATTCATATGTAAGTAATAATAGCGCATTATGTGTCGACATCATTCGCAAAGGATGGCCTACATGAAAAGCTGGGACACTGAATTTAAGCTCTCTCGCCTGCAGATGGTGTTGCCTGTTTGTTTACAGAGGGCTTTATTATAAGTGTCCACAATATATTTAAAAGGAATGTAGATGCTTCTAGTTTAAGCATTTTATCAAGAAAGAGGACATACTACGTAATCTAAAATACGACTACTCAGGTTTAAATTAGTACATTTAAATTATTGACAATATTTTAACAATTCACCTTGGGATGGCCTTGATTTGCTATTTTCGCGCCCTCTGAGGTTTGCTTATCACAAATTTCTGTTGCTGAAAAATTTAATTATTTGAAAGCTGTTCCGACTGACAATGATATTATTTCTTGTGGTTTTGATAAAGCCGTTAAACCTTTTATGTCTATGATTCTGAAATGATGTTTCCCATCAAAAATAAATACTTGCTGTCGGTCAGTTGGTTTTCTCTTTCCTTATTCGCAGCATTGTTAAGATTCAATATATTTCAACTTCTAAGGCATTTTCTCCTTATCAATTTGCTATTACAGCTTTAGAGAATCTTTCGACAGTTCATATTGTTAATTTACGTCAATACTGTGTGGGATTTTTCACCTTCTTACTTCACAGTTCAATCTTTGAAAACCCCTAACACTGGTAAGCGAATAATCGCTTAAATATGTGAACAATAATTAAATTAATCGCATTTGCTCAAAGAATATAATCTAATAATGAGTTGGCTTACTAATTCGGCTATTAAACATATGTATCTTCGGCCGCACGTTATAATAAAATATGCCGAGGATTACCTCGTTAGCACATATCTCTTACAGTCAAATCGTGTTCCGCAATGTTAACTTTCTATGGGAAAAACGGGTCAGGTATATAGTTCAGATTAAGAAACATGTATAACTGATACAAACCTAAATATTATTGTAATTAAAAGGGGAGAATGAAACAAAAGTTGATTGAAAGAATTTCTATTGCTGCTTAAAAATTGGTACATGATACAATTATTTTTTTAAATAGCTCATGATTTTGTATGGAAGAATGTCTGACGCAATTCGCAAAACATTTCGCAGTAACAAGTGCAAAGTTTTTCGATCAAAGTTTTTCATAAACTCTCTTTTTCTTTCTTCATTTAGATCAATCTCCATTACAAAACTACACATTTTAAACAATTAATTTAGCTCCTTGAACATTTAAGCTCTTTATCTTCTCAATTATCGCTGCTTTATCATTGGCTGGTATTTTAGGATTCTCCATTTAAGATTGTCATTTCGCCATCGTCATTCTCGATTAATCCTTTAACGTATCCTCCTTCCGTATCTGAAAATCCTTCACTGCTTATTGTTTTTGTAATCTGCACGATTTCCTTGGCTGCGTTTTCAGTCGATGGAAATCCTCTACAATTGTTGACAACTTCTGACCAGCGATGAGGCCAGCAAGTGTCCATTGTTGAAGAATTCCTTTGTTTCCATCTGATTTTATCATTTCTGTTCAGTGCCTTATGATGAATTGCTTCCAAAATCCAAAATGTCATAAGTGTGACCTGCTTTCCTTCGTCTAGTAGTATATTTGTAGGGATGTAAACATTCTAAACATAATAGGCTTTGAGTGCTTTTATGATTCCTTTCTCCATTAGTTAGATTAAGGAAGTGGTGTCCGGTGGAAGAAATAAAACCTCTATATTTGGATGCAAAGTTGTGAGGGCCCCTTCAGTACCGTGTCCCGGAGCATTATCGAAAATTAGGAGACCTTTAAATCTCGGGTTTTGCTTTTTTAAGTGACATTTGATTTCTTTAATAAATGAATTCTCAAGCCAGTCAGAAAAGAGGATTATCGCTACGAGGCCGACGTTTTGTAGTTGACCTCCTATAACTGAAATTCTCGCGTTGGACAAATTAAACTGTGACAATTAGGAAAACGCGTTTACGCAAAATCGCTTTCCAGAAGTCCGCATTTGGCAAGAGTTTTCTGTATAGTTATTCAATCATTTTAAGGCTCCATGTACTTACAGCTATAAAGAAAAATTATTCATGCTTCCAAAATAGTATATCGTAGCTGATATAGAACATTATTTTTAAAACATCTAATTAATTTTTAAGTTAATGAAGGAAAATTAGATTGATGACTACGCTAATTGGGTATTAGTTGTTACCCTTATGAATGCTCCTTTTTTTTATCAAACCGTTAAAATTAACTTCTAAATACAAATAATAATTATTTTCTTTTACAAATTGTTTGAAAATTTTAATTGAATGAAATGATACATAAAAATATATGAAGCAATAAATTAATCGTTGTTTTCAAGAAATTATTAAGTTATTATTGTTACTGAAAGTCATTTTTATAAGTCTTATTATCATTTTTAGGCAAAAACCACAAGACAGGACAGACAGACAGATCCCTATGTTACATTCAGAAAGAAAAAACGCCAACTGCATGAGTGATGAAGAAAATTCATTATTGGACTGTTCACTGCAGAAAGGAAAGATTATCATATTACCAAGGAATATCGAACATAAAAACGAGAACAACGAAAAGAACAATAAATTGTTATCTCGGAATACAAATAGCTTAGAAGAAGAAAATAATGCAATAAATGAATCATTAGCGAATGGTTTACCATGAAATTTACTTTCGGAAGAGAACTTTTAAAAAAAATCAGATGTAAGAGTGCTAATTTAGTACTTGAAATAAAACATTTTAATTTAAGTGAAAACATGCTTTCCTGTGAGATAGGTAAGATATTTTGCATCATTCCTCACTCCATCCAATGCTACTGAGAAGTGACTGAATTTTATTAATTAATTTTTTTGTACACTTAGACTGATGGTTCAATTCATGTCGGATTAAATCATAACAAGGAGATTACTTTTTCCTTTCAAAATCATACATGTACTGAAAACAACCAGGAGTACAGATAAGAAATAACTATCCTCGAAAGTTTCATAGAAGACTTTTATATTTTTAGTTCTTGAAATGTCAGGATCCAAAATTGCATTCTTCATTTGGTATAAACAAAATGTCGCTATCATTAACAGCTTACTAAAACTAAGACTTCATACGGGCTAATACACGACCTGAAAACAGCTGACGTGCCAGACATTTTTTGGGGGGAGGGGCAAAATTAAAACTTTTTTTTTAAGAAAATGAAGAACATTTTAAATAAATTTTAAATTTCGCTTTCTAAATATCTACCAAAGCATACACAAACAAAAATAACAATATCGTAAATGAAAAAAAATTCATATTTTATTTTCTACCTGGAATCGAAAGTTTGATAATTATAAGATATTTTTGTTGGCTACACGTTGTAAGTTAAATATATTGACAGCTAAATGTTAAATTCTTACACTGATAAGTTAAACATGTGAGAATAATTAAACATCTTTAATTAATCATTAAACAATTCACTTTAAATTAAACTGAAAATAAACAAATTATGAGAAGTTCCTAAGTTTTCAGAGAGAATTTATCTAGAGGGACGAATCTTGAGAATAAATAATAGAAGTAGTCCCTTTTTCGTATTTATTAATTTTTTCTTAAATGCATAAATAAAAATGCATAGTAAAAACTTATAAACTTAACTGTGTCTTGGCACTTGGCATTTCAGTTCTGATAAAGTTTCTAGCCTTAGAGAGAAACTACTAAAAATTATCTTCATCACGGATTGTAGATTCTCATCGATCAGTCTGGTTCTTGTCTTACTAATTTTCAACTGTGAACAAAAGCTGTTCACATATAAATCTAATATATAAATTCCCAGACATAAATCCCCAGACATATATTCCCAGTCTGGGAATTCACATATAAATTCCCAGACAAAGCAATTACTCTTTGTACAAAATTCATAACTAAGTTTATTTTTTGGCAAGCACGAAAAACATTAATAAAATATGTATCCTCAAACCTTTGAATAAGATTTATATCTCATTGTAACTTCATTAGCTCCAATTACAGGGATTCTGTTGCGTAATTCATGTTCGTTTTTAATGAAAACAGAAATAATATAAACTGGGACTTCAAATAGTTTATAAAGTCTATGTCTGGGAGCCATACACTACGTGGACTCTTAGGGAGACTATACAATGCCACTTAGAGAGCATACACTATTAAAAAGGACTACTGAAGAATTATCTTCTAGCCTTGTGAAAAAAAAATCAGAAGGGTGTATAAGACCCTTTTATTCGAATACGAAACTTAGAAGTTACCTAACTTGGGTTTACACAAGCCAAGCACTTTTGGCTTAACAGAAATACGTAACGTTGAACAAACTTAAAATGTGGTAGATTAACCTAATTAATTATTAATTTATTAATTTAGCGCGCAGGCGAGGCTCTGGTTTGCAGAAAACCAGCGAGACAAAGCCAAATGGCTAGAAGCACTCAACGCCACTAAATCAAGTTGCTAATAATCACAGCACAACGTGGTCTAAGAATAGTGTACGTGGAATAGGCAGACACGATCTAAAATTCTAACTTCACAAACGCTTGCTTAAATAGCTCTTTGTTCTACCTTAATCTGAACAAACGCTCGCTGTCTCATTTACATTCTGGCATGAAAAGCGTGGATGAAAATAGAGTAATAAGAAAGTGCTAACTTAAAATGAACTATTATTTAAAAATAAATAGATAAATATCACAAGTTAAAATACTGAAATTTTTTAGCACGAAGTTTGCAACAAATACATAATTAAGATGTACTTGCGGGCCGCATGAAATTGCTTCGAGGGCTGTCAGTTGAGATTACTGGTCTACTATACAAGTAATTACGGATTGATCTTTTACGAATCTTTTTAAGAAATTAATGAAGTAAAACTATATTCGATTTTTATTCTGAACTCAAAATATATTCCATCCAAAAATATTATGTAGTAATTTAGTGAATGTGTAATAAACTGTGTTTTCTTTCTTCCATTGCTTTTTCTAAAATACAGCTTCTCTTTTCCCATTGCGTTAGTAATAAATGTTGATCAGTGCAGATTGAGCACGCTAGATAATCTGGAAAATATAGGTGTGCGTATCATTTAAAATGTAGTCTACTTGTTTTCAATAAATGTTGTAATAAAATAAATATCGTTTTGAGAAAGGACGTTTTAAAAAGTATAATTACTCTATTTTGTAAGATAATTAAACTCTTTAGTCTCATTCTATAGTTTAAATTTTTTAAATACTATATTATAAGACCTACCATATATTAGAGCAAAAATATACCAAAAATGGAGGCTTTATTTTCGAATAAATACGGTAAATTTTTATTTTATTTTTTAATAATAGATAAAGGACATTTAATTTAGAATATATCCAACTCACAATTTTTCTGAATGTTTATAACTTCATTGCAGCTTATAACAGGTGTGTCTAACACCATTCTCTTAAAACGTTAACATATGCATAATCTTAAACGGTACATTTAGTTTAAATGGAAGTCAATAGATGGCAGCATTAAAAATCTAGATGTCCACCACGTACATATGAATTTATTTATATTTATTTTTTAATTCCCCCAAATAAGTGAAAAAGTTTCTTAAAAGTGTTAACTACATAAATAATTCAAACTCTTCTCTTTTCTAAAAATTATTCAGTTATGTTTTATTTCTTCTGCCTTTTATATCATAATTTTCTTATTTATATCTTTCTAGTTCCCAATTTCAGTAATAGAGGACAGCACTAGCGATTTAATTACAGTCCTTAGTCGGTTTAAATTAATGTGATCATCAAAATTTTAGTTATTCATATCTTGAATGCGGTGCTGTTTTTGGTCAGCTGTAAGAATCTTACTTTGTAAGCCTTATAATGTGACAAAACTTTTATAGCCTTTACTTAAAACTTTTATATCAGTGTCCTTTAACTGACAATTTTGAAACCATCTTTACATAACAATGTGCTGAGAATAAAAATTTAAATACCAAAGGATCCTGAAACTATTTTAGCCATACGCGTAAAAATAGCACTGTTATAAATAGAGCCACACATATTAAGTTGTAGAATTTAAAAAAAGGGAAAAAAAGAAATCTGAAGATGTTAGGACCAAGAATCTCGAAATACAAATTTAAAGAAATAACTCTATCTCGGAAATTAATTGCATCTTCTTCCTTTGAAAGTAGAACCGTATATCCAGCTAATTTACTTATTAAAAATACACTTCTTATCATTTATTTTTAATAAAAAGAACGTTATTTTATTTGCTCGTAAATTGATAGATTAAGCCACTATTTGAACATCTTTGTATAATACTCATTTTGACCTATAGATGGCAGCATTACCTATCGCCCAGAAAATAACAAACAGAGCAAGTAATGCAATGAAACTTTTAGCGGCAGAAGCGGGACCTTTATGATTCTAATTAAGATATTTTTCGAATAAATTAATATATATTTCTAGAATTAACTGCAAATGTTTCATGCCATGCGTAGAAATTTCAGCATGCAGAGTACAGATCATTTCAAATTAAATAGAATGCATAATTATATATAATTTCTAAAAAGTAAATAAATTAAAGTCGGCAGTCCTTTGCCAGCTTCGTACTATGCAACTTTCTTGCTCTACATATGGCCTTCACATTCATCTTCCCTCCATCTCCTCATCTTTCTACTTTCTCAGTACGTGTGACGATTGATTATTTCGTTGTCATCTTGACAGAGTTTGACTTGAATAGAATTATCTACGTCCATACAAGCCTCTTCATTAATTCTAAATATTTCCAAACATGTAACTAAATGCAAGGCAGATGCAAGATGTCTGACGTGTTTAAAATTCAACAGAATCTTCTCGTAATTCGACTCGTCATGTGTGAACGTGAACTCAAGCTACAATTTAGCCAATAGCATTAAGTAATGTTCTTTATAGTAATTTATATATTTATAGTTATATATTTATAGTTATTGCTCTTTATAGTAATTTATATATATATATTTTATAGTTATTTGTAGCAATGTTTTCTAAACAAGAGACAAAGCAAATATGGCGTCTTTCAATGTGAATTATTTCTGAAAACCATCCACAGTGGTGTCGGCAGAAAACATCTCGGCAAAAACATTGCGGACGAAAATATCGCGGAGAAAACAATGCAAGGCGGAAATGTCATGGTACGAAACATCGTAACTATCGACAAATAATCGATAATGAAAAAGATCCATTTATTACCATGAAAGACGCAAAACAAATCTTAAAGCATGGTTCAAAGAATCTAAAGAAAGTTTTTCAAAGGGATTTATGATTATTGCTTGTTTTTCATATAACTTAAAATTAAAAATAATAATAGGGGAGAAAAATATGAAAATCAGCTTCATATATTATCAGGAACATGTTTTACACCCAATTTCCAAATACAAAATACCTTCACTTTACCCAATGTGCCATCAGTAGAACTGCATCCTAAAGCAAGCAGTCACGCCGTAGATCAACCGTTAACTTTCTGCATAAGAGGCGGAGATCAAGATCCATACCCTTCACTCCCCCTGGGGGTCGACGTAGAGAATTCTGCGAAACTACTGGCTAGGATTTGTACCTAGGCAGTCTCGGCCACGGGGATATAAAAACATTGAGCTTGGCGGTTCTACTACCCCCGGGAGATATTACTGTGCGTGCAAGCGCATTGGCCCGGTAAGGTGGGAGGCGTAAGACGTTGACCAGATGGTTCCACAGCACAGTGTTTTTGTTGCTTTGGGCACTGTGTTTGCTGGTAATACGTCCTGATGGGAAGCGCAGCCCGCGTAGTACTGGCGGGAGCATTTAGACGACCAGTCAGACTGTCATGTGTTCAGGTCACGCTGCCTCCACCAAAAGCAGAGACCAGAGAGTGGTGACCCCTCGGGCCCAGCTTGTCGGTGGAGGTTGGAATAAAGTCTGTTGGCTAAGAACCGGTGTGGGACCCGGTTCTCCAGACACAAACGAGTCGTTCGATATTCCTAAGTGGAATTAATTAATAAGTTCAGTGGTGTCCTACATGCTGACGTCTGCCCCCTGGAGGGAGGGTCCCACAGTTGAGCTTCAGTACTGCAGGAGTAGTGTATAGAGGTTGATTGATACCCTTCACTTATATCCTCACTAAATCTCCTGATATATCACTCATGGAATTTCGCTCTTTTAAACATTTAAAAAGCGTGTTGAACGTCAACCTACAAACCTCCTTGGACTTCGGAAAGCTGTTCAAGAGGAATGGGCCAAAACATGTCTTCCGTTCATTTACCATGTAGAATGATAGTGAAAAATTAGAGTTATCTAACAGGACATATAAGACACAAAAATTTCAGGTAAACTTTTTCTGTAAATACAATGAAACTCGTCTAAAAATGTGCGAACAGCCTCTGTATCTAAGCATTTGATTGTAATAATGAGTTATATTTTCCAAAATCTTGATGCTTTTTAATTTTAAAGTGTTTACATGGAATAACCGAAAGCTAAACTAATAATTTGGTTTAGAAAAATAAATAGCGTTTCATAAAATAAGTTTGTGGCTTAACCTAGCACCACCTAATTGGAAATAAATCCTGTCAAAAGGCGAAACTGTTTCGAGATTTGAAAGATGTAATACCAGGATTACTCTGAAAACCGTATATGACTTTATGACTGCTTTTAAAGCCCGTAGTTTGTTTTGCTTTTTAGTGAAAATCTGAGTACAGTGATAGAAAATAAGTTATATAGTCATTAGGTTCTTTTTTTTTTTGGAAGCAGGAGACATGAAAAATAAGCAAAGCGCTCTCCGGGACTCAAATCTGGACCTCTCGAATACGCGCCGTGTGTGCTAACCGTTACACCACGAAGGCATGCTGGAAGGAGAGAGAAAATACCTTATAAAGTAAGGTTTGATTGTAACATATTTCCATTTAGATTATAAAAATACCATTAAAGCAGTAGACATCAGATGAATATCTGATGTGAAATTCATATAATTTTTATACATTAAACTGTTTCTCGAACAAGAGCTGCGTCGTGACCGAGACAACGATTCTCTGTCGGCATCAACTCATTGTTTGCTCAGCTGTGCTTTCGTTTTACTTTTGTGCTCGTTGCCTGATTTTACCGAGAAATAGTTATAACGCTTAGTGTACATAACCTGTTGATCTTACGTACTTTAACCTGTCTTTTCTTGTTTTCTTGAACGACAGTGTCAACTCTGCTGTAAATGCAGTTTGTCTCCTTTATAAATATACCTATTTCATAAATTTCCAGATAGACATTTTATTTACGAATTGAGAAAAGTCTATGATTTTATAACAAAACCAGTTATGAGAATTTAGTGTCTATTACATCACGGATGCTCTGGAATGATATGTAAATCAATACTGATTTATAAAATAAATACATATTATTTTGAACTTCTTGCTAGTGTCAGAAATTGATTCGTCAACCATTCAGAAACGTTATGTTTAATGACTAAAAATTTCAGGAAGAAAATTAATTTATAAAAATAACAAACTTTAGCGTTAAGTTGCAGTGGTGCTCCTACGACGGTGGGTTAGGATTTGCTGCAGATACCTGATAATTCGTGGATAATAACAAAAGCTATGTGAAACTTGTGTAATATGCATGGACAAGGTTAAATTTAATGATAAATTTTACAGCGTACAGTATTCTCACTTGAAAAAACCCTACCCTTAATTTTTACTTCTAATTAAAAAAAAAAACTCTCCTACTCAATTAAATGATAAAAAAAATCTGAAAGGTTTCAAATTTTATATTACCCCCAAAGGGGCATTTTTTCTTTTACACCCACATTTAGAGACACACATGTTTCGAGAGCATTTGGGCTAAAGCCATTTTGGGCAAAAATTTTTAAAAATAGCATATCTTTAAACTTTCCACAGACGGTCTCGCGAGCTGGAGATAAAAGTGATTTATTCCGCACAGTGTTGCCAATGCTCGCTTTGAAATGGGTGAGTTTAGTATTCAAAATTCGCTAAGGATTTACAAAGTATGAAATAGATAATAGAATAAATTCGAAATTAAAAGTTCGAGCTTTACAAACCTAATATTTGGGTAGAGGACTACGCTATTCAAAATTTAACGGCTCTAGGCAAAGTTGTTTTTTACAAAATGCAAGAAACATACATACATTCATGCAGATACATCAAAGTTGCTACATATTAAAGACACTATGTTTATTACACATTTCCATACTTTTGCTATACGGGGCACTGGGTTTACTATATTAAAGTGTACATAATTTATTACACCTGTGCACTAGGCACTACACATATTATATATTGCATCTCTAAATAAAGAAATGTAATATATATTCTGTAAAAAATAGTTTACTTTCTTCTAAACTGCAAAACCTAATTTTTTTCCCAAGAAAGGACTTGGAATAAATATGGTTAATATGGAAAGGAGAAATACTGGAAGTGAGAACAGGCAAATGTAGTGGAGAAAAGTGACTAAGAAACAACAATAAATACATAAATAAATAAATTCCCTGGCTTTGACAACAGTGATCACTTTAGCAGTTTATGGATTTTTGTGGCAATTTAATAATTTTCATGAATAGCAATAAATGTTAAGTGCTGCTGCAAAGAAAGAATCAGCATCGGAAGAAAGCATCGGAAAAGAAAGAAGAAGAAAGAAAGAAGCATCGGAAAAGAAAAACTTTGGTACCCTGAGGGGTAATGTGCATAAGGTATTTTCTCCCTCCTTTCCGCATGTTTCGTAATGTAACTGAAAGCACGCTCGACGCGTCTTCAGGAGGTCTGGAATTCGAATATCGGCGAGGTCATTGCGAATTTCTTCAGTTTTCTGACACCAAAAAAATCCAAAAAGGTCTACAACCTGTCTGGAGAGAAACTGCTCTTTTATGCAATCTTTAACTTTCTATAACTATATGAAATTAACGCCAATGATATTATTGCATATGTTTGTCATACTGTTTAGAAATACTTTTTGTCATACCGTTTTCTTATACATTAATTTTGAAATGTTGCTGATACCTACTTAATCTAATTTATTTAATTTTAATAACTTATCTAATTTATTTTGAAATATTGTTAAAATTATTAATATCTAAATAAACTACTTTATTTATTTTTGTTGGTTTACTAAATTAAAGATATTTAGAGCAAATATTTTTAAAATTCTCTTTGTTCCAAGCCATCTGATACTCAAGTCAGCTCGATACTTCCAAGCTGAGGCAATAAGGAGTTACAAACTTAGAATCAAGTACAAGCTTATGTTTCTGCAAACTGAATATTAGCAAAATGTTAATCACATTCCATTAATGGCAGGCAGGTGGTCAGTGAAAGTGCAAGAAGTCGATCTGAGGCCATTGTCGCTCGACCGCGATCACACCCATCGGATCAGCTGCCGGGGTCATCGATCCGAAACCGGATTGGATCATCCTTCAATCTTTTTCACATATTTGGATGACAGTAAATTCCTACCTTCCCAGGAATTCTTGTGAGATGTAATTTACCCGGGGCAATTTGAAGGACATCGTAGTCAATAAAAGACGATCCGTGAAAAATCAAGCGCAAAAGAAATTTTCTACCGTTATTTCTCTAACAGTTAAATCTGGAATAGATTGACACAGATATTTTTGACCGATATATGCCACATTGTCGTTCTAGAGAAGGAAAAAGTGACAGAGTGTGGTAATTCGATTTTTGAAGCAGCACTATTTTTGTTTTTACTTGATATACTAGAAAACTCTTCTACAATCATATTCTAGACTCTGGACACAATAACTCCACCCTCCTTCTGATACGTTATTGTTCTAGAAGGAACAAACAATAGTGCTTGAAATTTTGATAAAAAAATGGGCTTACTTATTGTTATCAGTTATTCCAACCATTTCAAAGTATTTTCTAATATGTCTCAAAATCTCTGTTGTTCCAATTTAAGTTTAGAGCAAGTTGGAATACAAAAGTAAAACCTTTCTTCCAAAGATCTATGTTCAAAATTTTTATTAAAATTTTTGAATAAATTAGCAATTTTGTTTAAATTTTGCTTTCATTTTTGAAGTCTTAAAATTTTTGACACAAATATGAATTCAATTTCAAAAAAACATGAACATTATTTACTGAAACAGTAAATACGATATCTATTTGAAAAGCATTATATTAGAATTAATATTATTTGAGCATGAATTCAGAGCTTAAATATGCGTGTAAAAGCATACAAATATAATGTAAGCAAATGCGTACGTTTTATGCGATCTTAAAGAGCAACAAATCCGATTAGTAAAACGTTTACTATGCTTTGATAAAAGCTGAAACACTGTATATATTTACGCACGCAGTTCATGCATATATATAGTTACTAAAAATAATTTTACAAGGCCAGTTTTATGTAATGGCAATAGTGTTTTCTCCTATTTCCAGGTTTGTGGTATGCAGGAACACTACAATTATAAGATAATATAATAAGATTAATAAGATGAATTAATGAGAATTAATAAGATGTATCCGTTAACAAAGGTTCGGCTGTAATTTATATCTAAAAATCGCAACATTCCTACTGCTGAAATCTTCACTTTATTCTGAGTTCATTAAAAAAGTCTCCACTTCCTTTTGAATTCATTAAAAAAAATAAATTACCTTTCACAAGGAAACTTTGAAATTCATCTTGCCTAGAATTGCTATTTAAAGAAATAAAAGCCTCATTCTTCTTTTCACACATGCGTTGTGTATGCATGCTAATAGTGTCAGGACTGGGTGTTCGGTGCATATTCTTGGCGAACATCTTCGATAAAACTTTAAGTCCTGATCTTGAACAGGGAGCTGAATGCAGCTATGTTCTGTGGTAGAAAACTGTGGCTAAGTGGTAGAAGAACTGCACTTCAAAAGGATTTAAAATCCTCTTTTATTAAACCACAATTATATACAGCCACTTCCCAACTCGGGAGGGATACAGAAAATAACGACCGCACTTGGGTCTAAACTGAACAATCAGATAATTTAAACTAAAGCTAATTAGAAATTAAGTAGTCGTTGCTCACAGAGCTATAAACGCGAGGTTGGCCTCTATGCGAAAGGGTGCGTAGCAAGATTTAACTAATACTGACGCACTTAGATTTACTTCAATAAGTAATAGCGTAAGAGCGCTACGGCTTAGAATTTAAATACTAGCAGGTCAGGCGAACGTCGAACAGAGTAGCAGTGGTCTGAGACTAAAATCTCTCTCACGCCGAGAAGTTCCTACCTATCCCTTAAATACAAACTTGGCTCCACTTCAAATTAGCATAAATCTGAAACGCGCGCTCATTCTAACGGGAAGTTGAAATAAGAACAGATAGAAAAAGGCAAATTAAAATAAAACTTTGTTAGTTTAACTAAAATCTTACAATAGTTGGAGAAATATTCAACATTAACGACATGAAAGTCGTTAATAGCTGAATACACGTTAAAGGGACAAAATCTTCACAGCAGAAATTTTATTCCAGCGATTACTTTACTAACTTTTACGGAATTTTTCATCACTTCGTAAACATTACATTTTCTAGCGAATGTTCAATAAATTCGTTAATTTCAGAACTTTTTCAATGTTTAAAAATTCATTCTATATTTGTTAGATTATTCATATATTTAAATAATTTTTATCCTAATCTCCACCTATGTTTCCTCCTAAAGTAATCCTACTCCAGAATCAAACAAGATCATTGAATTAAGATTTTGACATGAAACTTTGTTTCTCAAAGTTACATATAGTGATCCTTCGTTGCTTGATAAAACCGCAAATCTAAGCAAAGTTTCATAAGTAATTTATTTGAACTTAAAGACGTCTAAATGATGTCATAGCTGGATTACTTGTGGATTTATTATTTCCGTGATCCGCTATAAAATGAGTTTATCGTAATTCCTCACATATTCTTCCCTCAGTATCCTCCCCCAGCCAGTTTCTGAATTTTTCTTTTTAACATTCGTGTATTTTCCCTTTCCTTAATGAGTTCCCAAAAATTTCCAAAGCGAGCTTCTCTAAATTTTAAAACGGATTCTTCCACCTAGTGATTGCTTTCCTCTTACTGACAAAGAGAAATCCTCACATACTGTCTGAGAAGGTCACGCCGAAACTTTCCCTTCGAACTATTGAACTTTATGCCAATCTCGTGGAAGAACCGATCAATCACAGCGAAGAAAATACGAACTGACATTCAGTTTCCGATTTGGCTGAGTCAGTTGCAAATTCACCTTTTTTCAAGTTTGATGCATGATTTGACGCTTAAAAAGTGGCAGAGACAACAATATGGAAATCAAAATCTTTGCATAATTTTTCCTTCTCGATTTTTGAATGATAAAATTAGTAAAAAAAGAGGGTTAAAAAGAGTACAGGTATCAAGACATGCGGTATGTACTAGAACCACATATTTCTGTCATCGTTTATAAGTGTCATTTATGATAACTTAGGAAAAAAAGTGATAGCTTCATCAAAATATAAACGCTTTTCTTTCAATCACAGAATAAAAACAATTTATGTCCTTGTGTTTATTTGCGAATATGGACACATCTTTTAGAAGAAAACAGTTTCTTGGCTTCGTTTTTACACGCCTGAGCAGCTCCAATAAAATAGGGTGAAAATATATCTAAAACTCTCAATCTATTTAGATCAGTAAAGCTCTCGTTTGTTTAGAAAGACGGAGGGAAGTTTACACCAAACGAATGAGCATTAACTCTTTCGAATAGCAGAATGATGTTTGTACAACCTAATTCTCTTGTTTCTTTTTATTGCCAACCAACCGACTTCTCGCCAGATTGTAACAGATTCTAAAGTGCAAGTTTACTCGTGTGTAATTTTGTAAAGAGAAACTAAGAAATGAAACAAAGATTTCCACATTTTCATCACATTTTTAAGATAAAAGCTAACTGTTAATATTAAATAAATAGTATAGATTTAAATTTTTGAACAGTTTTTATAGGAAATGAATAGCATTCTTTTCTGAACTCTTATAGTAAAGAATATGAAGTGCGTCCTCAATTGTTATATTGTCATGAAATCGATCTTCTCGCTCCAGAAAGCAATAAAAACTAATTTTCTTTCTATGAGTAGTTTGTTTAATAAATTAGGACAAAGTATGTGAGGAATATCTGACTAAGGAGAGCCTTCGAAAAGGAATTTCTAACAAAAACTATTCATGTTTAATCACGTTATATTAATTACAGACATTCTATTTAAATATATACCTACATAGTCTCTATTCTGTTAAGAATTGGTACTGGTTCAATTTAATAAGCGGTTTAAAATAGTACGCATAATATGCGTACGTAATATCGGTGCATAAATGCGCAACTTATAAAAGTGATAAATTATAAAACAATAGTTAATTTTTCATTAAAATCTGGTTAAATATTACATCGCGCAATATTTTTACTTCCCTGTACGAAGTAAAGGAGTTATTGTAATCCCGAAAAGCTTCGGGGATCATATATTAACGAAAACATCCAGTTTGACGCTCTTGAATCCATTTCGGCGATGTTTTTACTCGACATCTTTACGCACGGACATAATAAACGACTCTTTTTCCCAAGACGAATTATAAAAGGATTTAAAATGGATTAAGAACAGAATTTTTCGTGCCGTCTGTACGTACGTATGAATGTATCTCGTGTAACTGAAAAACGAGTAGGCTGAAAATGTTGAAATGTTACACATGGGACTGATATAACATTTAGTTGTGCACCTCCCTTTTTGGTTTCAATCGATAGCACCAAAAGTACGTAAATACATATATCTATATATATTTATATATTTCAGTTTTTATTCTGATATGTTGGTAAATTGTGCACTTTTTTGCTTTAAAAGTGATAGAATTACGTTGTTCTTATATTCCGATTAAGGATTAATTAATCTGTGTGCAATAATTATAGAATTATCGTCGATTTAAAAGTTGTTTAAATGCTACTAAAACTAACGTAGCTGCAATTTGTTTACCTGTGAAACTCTTTAGCATAATAGTGAATTAAGTCAATTTCTGCCCCTTCAGCGTCTTTTTGTCGAGAAGGAACGAAAGTAAACTATTCGCATCCTACACCGAAAAATCTGCCTTCTTGCCCGCTGGCCGAATTGTTTGTTTTTGCGCCTAAACTCTAGTTTTAACTGCAAAAGTTCTTTTTTTTAAGTGTTTTTAACTGTATTTGGTGTTTTATGTTTTTCTGTATTTTACAATTTTTATGAAGATGTTTTGAGGTTTACGTATTTTTGCCTAGCAGCGAAATGAAAACTGAAATAATAGAATGAGAAATACATGTCTAATGAAATTCGAAGAAATAAGTTTAAATGAAAAGCAGCAAAAAATGTGTATAATTTAATAGGACGTACAAGGAAGTCATGCGGTGTCTACACCAGTTTTTTTTTAGTATTTATCTCCGAAAATGTAATAAAAGAATTATCATTTTAAACTGCCTGTAGTGAAAATCTTTTTTCAATAATAATAAATAATACACTCGTGGCTCAAAAAATAAGCAACAAACGCTAAAAGAAAAGGTCCGAAAAGATGCAATTTACGTATGAGGTAGAGTTTGAATCGCCGAATGCAAAAAGGTAACCTAAATAAGCATAAAACACAATCCACAGTCACACCACAGCACCTTAAAAAGGGACATGCCGGACCTACGCGATAGTTGGAAAGCAGCGATAGTTTATTGTAACGTCATCAACAGGCTGTGAAATTGTTACTAACGGAATCAAAGCTCATGTAGAACACGTGCATCTGGACGCCGGAGAACTTCCACAACAACAGACGATCGCTTCCTGTTGCTATGTATAACTAACAGCATGACATCTGGAGTCGCATCTCTCTGCTGCTGCAGGGCGGCCCATATCCTTTCAAACTGTGTTGCGTCGACTGCATGAAGATGGACTGTAGGACGACATGTGGTTTGTGTTCCTTGGTTCCCAAAGCATGCCACAGCGATGTTGAATAGGGCTTGTGAACATCGCAGTTGGACACCAAAGCAGTGGGACCACGAACTCTTTACGGATGAGTCTTGATTTAACAACCAGAACGATTTCCGAAGGGTATGGCGAGAGCCAGGAACATGCTTTTGGGTGCCAAAAATCGTCGAAAGAGGTCATTGCAGAGGAGGAGGCTTACTTGTAGTCTTGGAGGAGGCTGGGATAGCAACGAACGGCTGCACCGACCTCTATGTGATTGTTGTTGGTTCCGTCACAGCCGTTATCGCGACGAAATTCTGAACCCCGCTTGCATGTCTTTTTATCGCTGCGATGGGTACCGACGCGATATTTATGGATGATAACGCCTGTCCGCATAGAGCTTGAGTGGGATGGAGTTATCTGAAGAGTAAAACTATTTCCTATCTGCCGTAGCCTGCTAGATCACTGACCTGAATTCCATACAGCATGTGTGGGATATGATAGGACAACAGATAGCAGGTCGCAGTGTTCCGCCAGGTACCCTCCACGAGCTCCGACATGCATTACTTCAAGAATCGATGGTACTGCCACAACAAGCGATCAAAGACACTACGTCCAGCGTTGCTCGCCGTTGCCAAGCGTGAATTTCAGCTAGAGGGTATCATACCCATTACTAGTGTGTTGTTTCCATTACACATTCTTTCGACGAATTTGGTCTTTCACAATGTGATGATCGTCATATGTATGTTTTTGTATGTCATTGCTTTGTTGTTTGCTATGTGGTCTTGGTATGCCACACCAACCTATTGGATCAATTTCACATGTATCCATCACATAGTTTTTGTTTCATTCCGTGTTTCGCCTTTGTTGCAAAACTGGTGTTATTCAAATCAGTTCTTTTTTCCGACATTTAATTCTCGGTCGGGTTAGCAAATAGCGTTTTAGAGACGTCATCTAAGAAAAAAAAATAACTAACTAAAGAGAGTAGATCGCATACTAAATGATGTTGTCTAGCGAAATTAAGTTAATTTATTAATTAATTCACTTATATTCTAAATTATGCTACACAATGTGTATTTTATTTAATCTCTGTGTTAACTTTTTCTTTAATTAGAGTTTTGTACTTAGGATAGTAAGTTGTTACTTTTGTTTCAGAACGCGCTTGGCAGCAGACAATAGAAATGGGTGTGTTTTTCATGTTATAAGCTAAATTTTAAAATACCTAATTTGAGGTTATATAATTATAATTTATACTAGGTTAAACAGAAAGATTTGCACTTTAATTTAAAAGTACTCTCAAGTTGATAGCTTAATTGGTTTGAGAAATATGCTCATTTAATTAACAAAATTTTGTAGCTTTCGTAGGATTTGATGTAATTGCTATCTTGTCATTTTTAAGCTGCTTTTAGATGATTTATGGTGAATATCACTTTGTGCTTCTGGCAGAGTTCTAGGTTTATTGTCTACAGCTGTTTTTATTTGGCGAAGTTTCTGGCGAGATATGGGGGAAAGGTGTTAAATTAATGCTTTGAAAAGCAAGAATTTTTGTACTATTTTCTTCGCGGCTTTTTTGTCAGGAATTGTTACCCATTTGAGTAAGTTTTGTAACAAAAAGGCTGTGCACGCAATATTTTGACCCCTTGAACGCTCTTGATTCCAGGTATTAGCTGTGGGCAATTCTTTGCTTCCTCTGGCTTCAGCATAGGGATGTTGATAAAAATATGTGTCCAGATGCCTGGTTAAAATAGTTCAACATCTAACATTCGTTTCCCTTATGCCGTAACTACTTTTCAAGAAATGCCATTCAGTTATCTTCAAGAGGGTGAGGAGAGTTTTGAGGATTCAATTTTCCCATTGAGCTTTGTTTTTGCCTCACCATTTTCTCCTTCGAAACTCATTCACTCCTTGATCCTGCAAGTTAGACACAGAAACCATTGATGTTTCTGTATACCTGCGAACCAGTTAGTCTTTGGACGGGATCCTGTATAACTGAATTCTTCGGTTCTACCTGAACATTGGGATGAATGTTGGTCTTCGTCCCATCTAAAGACTTTTTGAGCTTCGACGCCGTAACCATTGATATTTTTCCATACTACCAGTGAGCTTGCGCAGTTCGTCTTTGGAATGGACTCTGTATTATTGAATTCTTCGGTCGTCCCGTCTAAAGACTTTTGAACTTAGTCAACATTCTTATCATCTGTGAGTTACACGTCCAGTGGGTATTTGTGGAAGTTTCAATGAAGTCATGAAGGAAGTAGTCAGTTAAGTCACATTTCATTAATTTAGATATCTAAGATGCGTGAGGATCATCAGTGTTGATAATGCTCATTCTGGTAAAGTTTTAAGGTTTAAAATTTGATATGTAAATTTATTGGCAGTAGTGCTGTAGTTAAATTTCTGAGTTAATTTCTAGAAATCCCGGTTTTAGATGCATGCCGCGTTCCCGGGTCAATGCAATAGTTAAGTACCGGTTTGAACACAGTTTCTTATTATTCTTAATAGAAAATATGGTATGTAAGGTAACGAATTATGGATGAAAGCTTGATAGGAGTTTAAGTAAATGATTGTTTCGAAATTTTTAAATAACTAGTTAAAAATGCCAAGGTGCTATTGTAATTGATTTTTTTTAAATTAATGTGTTAAAATACTTAGTTCAAATTCGTTAAACGCCTTCTTGTATTTCAATAATATCGTGTCCGGTTAATCTAAAAGCAATATATTATGAATTATAATTTAGAATGAAAACATTCTATGCCTTGATATGTTAATTGTAAAATATTGTTTTGACTCCCGGGAGCCTAAACCTTAATGCTAATAGTTTAAATAAATTTTCTTACTAAACTAAAAGTCTGTTTCACTTATAAATTAAGTGCGATGTTTTATTTTATTTACTGATAAATTATACGTGACACCAACACCAGATATCATTGGGTTGTTAGATTCAAAATTACACTTATTTAAATTAGTGTAAATTAGTATAATTAAATTAGTGTAAGACATATTTTGCGTTTACCATTACTCCATACTCTATATCTAAATATAAAAAAAAATCTGAAAGGGCCATTCTGTGAACCATTGACCCATCATTCGACAAATTAACTGCTGCAGATTCGACCTGTTATTGACCCATCATTGATGGTGACTGATCCACCAAACATTGATGATGACCGATCATCATCGAATCGACCCATGATTCGGCATTATTATTTCAAGATTTCCAATGTGTTCCCAAGTACAGATTTCTCTTCCGAGTGTTTACGCTAATAATAATGTGCTACTGAAAGCCAATATGGAGGAATATTATACATGATTCACTCGAATACTCACAAGAAAGTCTACTGGTATTCGACAATAATTCGCTGTCTTAACAGCTGCCTATTTTATTGTATAAAAGTTTGTTAACTGCAAATGATAGAAATCTCCTCCAAGAATTCATCAGCCCCTTAGTTTCTGTCACAGGTTACGGTTGGTTTACTTTATTATGGCAAATTACGCGAGGTATTTGCTTTTATATCAATGGAGAGAGCAGTTGACATGAGCTCGCAATTATATAAAATGGACGGAAGACCAATGAAGGTGTTGTTTCTCCACATTTTGAAAAAAAAAGCGGTATTAGCTTCAGAGTAGCAACCACAGTCTTCATTGTAATGCTAAGGAGATCCTTAAGACAGAACTGTGTGCTAAAGATGGCATTCTTGTGGATGGATTCTGTATATCGATAGATGGATATCTCAATGCTCAATAGTCAGAGATACTACATTGCCTCTTTATGCGTTTAAGCAAATACAATAAATGAAATTCTCTAGTTATAAAGCGATACTTTACATTCACGCCAAATTTAGATTAACTATTTCTTCAATCAATACACTCATGAATTTACCTAATCATTTTGTAACGTTTCATTATGTTAATTTAACCGGTTATTATAATTTAAATCTTTGCTGTCACTTTTCGTTTCCCGACGGGAATGCAAATTGGGTTAAAAGGATTTAAGATGGTGTTTAGGGAAATACAGAGTTTAGTGTTCTTTTTTAACATAAGCTAAGTCCAACCTCCTTGCAGACGTACAGCGAATTATTGCTGCGTCTGAAAACAACAAAAATTCGTTAAGAAGGTTTAAAAAGACCTTTTATTAAATCAGAACTGGAACATAAAATGTACGTCTTGTACTTCACAAATCAGCCCATCACTTGTGACTACGTAACTTCAATTCAATCAATTCAAATTTAAAGTTAAGTCTAGTAGCCAAGGTTTACAAAAATGATATGTGAAGTTGGCTCAGATTCTCGCCGGCGTAACATTTCAATCTCGGCAACTGTAATGCAAAAGCGAAGGATGCAATCTTATTTCTGGTAGCAGAAGCCTAGTACGTGGCCACGAGTGGCAGAGTCGCTCTCTATCTTACAATCCGAAAACTTCACCTTAAGTACTTTTAATTTAATTTGTGTTCTGGTAAGGAAACGGAAAGAAGAAGTAACAGTAAAGATCTAAATCATAGTAACTGGTTAAATTAACATAATCGAATGTTACACGTTTCTAGACTTAAATCCAATTTAATATGAGAGCATGCTATGAGAAGACGTGTTTTTGTCCTGAAATTATCAGCCAGTAGCTTATATCACAGAAGACTTGTAGTCGTATGGATTAAGGACATACAAAGACGCTAATTACTAGATTTTCCAATATACATCCATTTAACTGTAGTCATTAGGACTTTTCAAGCAGGAAGACGTGTGCGCTACCATTACACCACGAAGGCATACAGAAAGAAGGGACGATATACCTCATAGACTCATCATTTTAAAGGGCGTTTGGGGATTAGATGACCCAGTCGCCAAATCCTGGTGGTGAAGAATCATCATCCACCACCTTTTAGTTCGGACGCCGCTGTAGAGTCATTAGGATTTGTGAAGCAGGAAGACGTGAGAAATGAGGAATGCCCTCGCCGGGACTCGAACCTGGACCTTTTGAATACGCTCCAAGTGTGCTACCGTTACACCACGAAGGCATGCAGAAAGGAGGGAGAAAAATACCTTATAACTGCTATTTAAATTTTTTTAAATTTCGTACCATAATTTGTAATGTATTTACTTTAATTCTTTATTAATGTATTTACTTGAGTGATTTGAATGATTAGAAGAAATTCCTTTTCTTTAAGAGTACAAAGCAGATATTTTATTTCACTCTGAGTTTCCTTTGTATCATTATTCGGAAAGCAGTTAGAAACAATGAAAATGTAATTAAAGAAATAGCTCATTGTTAAATGGAAATCAGAGCATTTTCACAAGTGCATGGTTACTAAACTGGGAACTCAAAGAGTGAATCCAAAATCAACTGAGGTCAAAGAAACCGTGTAGCATACCTTCTGCTTTTGAATCAAAAACTAGCCGCGTAAGCTTTATCTTATTAAGAACTCATTGTCAGCTTTAGTTTCGCGTTCTCGCTTTGTGTAATTCATGCTTGCGATTCCTTTCCATCAGTAAAAATTTCGAGCTAGCTATTGCAAATAAGAGTCAAAAAACCTGCTAAGAATTCATAGACCTGTTGAAGAAAGCTCTTTGAGGAATACATAGAACTGTTGTAAAATGGATGAAGGTTGTTGACATAAAATTTCATTTTTCTTCTCGTAAACGAAAGAAAATAGATAAATGGTTTCCTCTTACCCTAACTAAGTTTATTGAATGGGTTTTAAAACGGATGTTGGTCATTTGAGATACGATGTTTCTTAAGTTTTGGGGAGAATGTTCTATTGTTCTTTTTCTTATGTTGGGAATAAATTTGTTTTTTAAAACTGCGTATTGTATTTTAATTTATTACAGATGCTAGGAGGAAATTTTGAAAAGATATGTTATCATGCTTCGTGTCTCAAAAACCCTTAACTAATCGATGGATATTTAATATTTATATATCATAAACACTGAAAATTGAAAACTCGAACCTCCCTTTTTTATATACTCACAACAGAATCACTAAACCCTCAGTAAGTTCTTCATACCGTTGTTTTCTTCATTATTTCCAGGTACTAATTCTGATTAAGTAAAATCTTACATACTATCCTTCTTGTTCAAAAGCAAACCTTAATGTAAGTTTCTCATTTTCAGGACAATTTTGTTCTTTTCATCTTACATTTTTTCCGCACTAATCATAGTTACCTTCCATAAAATGCAGTCCTGAATGTAGTGCAGTTTTATTTTTACGTGAATCAATCCAGTTTCCAATACTTCGGCTATAATACAACAAATCTGAATGAGGGGAATATAATATGAAATCTTCTTATCAAAATTGGGTTTATCGTTAAAAAGTTTTTGGTTCGGAAAACGTTTGAAAACATTTTAATGTAAATATCATAAAAACTTCAGAAAATGATTTTGCGCATGTCCTATAATACACGGCATTGGAAATATCACTTTGGATAAATTTGAATAAAAATATCAGTTTGGAAATTAAAATAAATTGCATATATAACTTAAAATGTTAGACCTGAATGGCGAAACACTGACGATTTGTATAAGGACGCATAGAATATAAAATTATCATACACATTATGTATTTGTTTAAGTGGCAACACACAGCTTTAAAATCCTTCAATTTTTTAAGCAATAACAAGTTATTGTTTGGACAACTGGTAACCCAACCATACTTAGTACTCTGCCCAGAACTTCCCACCAGGTTTACTGGCTAGAAAATCGCTTTAGTACGAAGTACGGATTTCAACAGGTTTTACCACTTCATTCGTTCAAAAATTCGTCCTAGAATCATGGTATAAAAATGCTCAATTGCGCTGCTTTATTCAAGCATACTAATACTACAAGTTGCTCTTGTGTAGCTTTTTAGTTTGTTCAAAACCAGCTTCTTTAATACTCCCTTTGTGCCTTTGAGTCTCGTACTTGTTTTAGAATGACGTCAGTGCTGGGAAGAGCCTAACATTGTTTGTCCACTGACCTTGGTTTTGCTTATCGACTTGGTTCTGTTTTTGCTTTTGCTCGTGGGCGAACTGTAATTAAATTTGAGAGGTAAAGAGCTTATGTTTTGCCGAATGGCAATACTCAAAGAATCTGCTACATAAAAAGGCAGGGAAAAGGTAAGTTAAAGGTTGTAATGTCTTTGCTGTGCTGCGTTAGCAAATAAGTATCCAAAAGAAACATAAGCAATCAAGCTTGAAAGATCCTTGCTTGAAGACGTTCTTAAACATCCTCGTGGGTGAAAATGTTTCGGTTTTAGATGATGTATGGATTAAAAATATGATGCTCTATTAAATGTTGAAATTTCTTTAAAAGATTTATTACAGCGGAATATGTGTGGCAGTAGTCGCTAGGGTCGAAAACTTAAATCAAACTTCATGTTTAAATACGAAAGGAAAGCTAGACGAGTGAATAGCAGATTTTTTATGAATACGCTGCCACTTGCTATGAATGTTTATCTTTTTACTGAATTAAACTGATAGTATGATAGTCTAAATTTGAGATTTTGTATTAAAGTGTCAAACTTATAAGGTATTTCTCCCGCCTTCTTCGCATGCCTTCGTGGTGCAGTAGTCAGCACCCTAAACGCGTATTCCAGAGGTTCGTGGCTCGAGTCCCGGCGAAGGCGTTGCTCACTTTGCACGACTCCTGCTTCGAAATAACCTAAGGTCTCTACACTGGCGTCCGAACTAAAAAAAGGTGGTGGATGTGGACCACCGGGATTTTGGCGATTGGGTTCTTTGCACCCGAGTCGCCCTTTAAAAGGGGGAGTATATAAGATATTTCTCCCGCCTTGTTCATATGCCTTCGTGGTGTAGTGGTCAGCATGCTGGAAGCGCATTCCAGAAGTCCGAGGCTCGAGTCCTGGCGAAGGCTTTGCTCATTTTGCACGATTCCTGCTTCGAAATAACCTAATGTCTCTACAAACTGATTAATAGGATGTTTTCTTTTTAAGAAAAATGATTTTAAAATATATAAGCTCCTAGAATGGCAGATTTATTACTCAGTGTTGGAATATGGTAGGCAGAATATGGTAGATACACTGGTGTCCAAAAGTTAAGCATAATTGATAATTATGTGAATAAAGAAGGAACTGCACATCAGAATAGCCGGAAACGTGGTATGCGAGTGTAAAATGGTTATAAAATAAGGAAGCAAATCAAAAGAACGATAATAATTAATTTTATTATCCAAATTAACAGTTTGAAAGAAAACTGAGAATAGCAAGGGTTCACACTTTAAAGAAAAAGTGAAAGAAAACATTAAATAAATTACTGATGCTGCAGTTTAATAAAGCGTGTGCTCACCTCTGATAGCCAGGCACGCTGCACAACGATTTACCATACTTGCTATGAGATGATGAATGAGTTGTGGGCTTAAACGGTTCCAAGCTTCTTGGAGAGTTCTCTTCAGTTCTGTAACGGAGCTTGGTGGGTGAGAAAGGGCTGCAATTTGTCTCCCGAGCATATACCATACATGCTCGATAGGATTTAAATCAGAGGAATTCGCAGGCCACGACATGCGCTGGATATTTTCCGTTTCAAGGAAGTCATCAACGACCACCGCTCGGTGACAGGGCGCATTATCATCCATGAATATGAAGTCAGAACCGACAGCACCTCGAACAAGCGAACATAAGGTTCAAGAACTTCGTCCCTGTATCTTTGACCAGTCACAGACCCCGCGTCAAATAAATGGAGGTCTGTGCGGCCGTCCATCATGATGCCTGCCCATACCATTACTCCCCTTGATGGAAAATGATGTTTTTCCGATATGTTTCTTGGTTCAAAACGTGTTCCACGTTCTCCCCATATCGTTACCCGACGAGAATAAGTACTGAGACTAAACCGGGACTCGTCACTGAACATCACATTGGCCCACTCTCCCACACTCCAATGTTGATGTTTCAAACTCCAGTTCAAACGAGCGCGTTTCTGCGCAGACGTGAGGGAATGTAAACTGCTGGTCTTCTGGCATACAGGTCAGCATGATTGAGTCTCCTGTAAACAGTTTGTCTCGAAATTCGTATTCCGGTGGCGACTGTGAGGGCCGAACCCAGTGCTCTGGCAGTACTGCCCCTCTAACGTCGCGCACTTATTACCAGATATCGCTCTTAGCGAGGCGTTGTGACTCTTGGTCGACCTGACACTGGTCGTCGGGTAACATCTCCCGTTCTTTGAAACCTCTGCCACAGTCCTGAGATCACAGACTGGTTCACATTCAGAATTCGAGACACTTCGGTTTGTGATCGTCCGGATTCCAGCATTCCAACGATTCTTCCTTTTGCAAAAATCTCCAATTGGCATCTTTGTGCCATCATTCACCTTGTTTGATGGTTAACAACGTTCTTTCTCACAGCAGTTGCCCGAAACTTGTCTGAACTGCCTATACTGCGTGAATCGGTTTCTCTGCGTTGCGACATGCGCAGGTGTTTCGCGCAAGACGTAGACGACTGAAAAGTTTTGCATAAACCCGATGTTTCTTCTTTACCCAATTAATATCCGCAAGAAATTTGGAATAATTTTACGAATATTTACTCCATGTTTTTCGCATTTTACAATTTATGCTTAACTTTTGGACACCAGTGTACTTACACAGTCAGAAGAGGTAGCTAAAAATAAATTAAAAAAACCTGATGTAGACATCACACGACTTCCTTGTGCGGCATATTAAATTATACACGTTTTTGTTGCACTTTAGTTAAACTTATTTATTCGAATTAGTCGAACTTAATTAACCGATCCCTCAAGGAAAGTTGGAAATAACATCAAAAATTGCAAATTTTGAAGTTAAATATACCGGTGAGGTCTTGTTGTACGAAAGTCAAACTTCCTGTATTTTTGTCTTTTCATAAAAAGTATAAAACTTTCCATAGTATAAGTATAGGAATCGGAAGACTGCGATAAAAGTTAGATTCCAAAAAGTTTTCAATAATTATTTGTTTTTAATTTCAGATTACCAAAACATGAATATTTTCTTCATTCAAAACACTCCTGTGATTAGAGGTACATAACTGCGACAAACGATTGCAAAAATAAAAGCCAGGTAAAACCTTTTAAGGCGGATAAAGGGAGTGGATATATACACACTTTTGGTACTTGCCTATAGCAATTAAAAAGAGAACACAACTACACATAACAGTAGAACCATATTAAAAATTTCAACGTTCTACGACAAATCATTTTTGAGTTATGCGAGATAGACGTACGTACGTACAGACGTCATGATAATATTCATTTTAATCTCTTGTACAATTAGTTTTGGAATAAATAACCCTTCGTTCTGGCCGTACTTACAGACATCACGCAAAAAATAGTCAAAATCGATTCGGAAAAGGTCAGAATGGATATTTCCTTTGAAAGCTGAAAACTGAAATTTTTTGCTATTATAATTCTTTCTCTGCTTCGTATAAGGAAGTAAAAAAGATAGTAAGAAGAGTCGTAAAGATTTTCCAAACATTCCCTGAGCTTCCAATTTGCCGAGAGACTCAATCGGGTTAACAGAACATTTTTTTCTTTTTAAATTTATTAATAATCATCACTTTGTTTTGCACTTAGGGCACATAAAATTCAACAGTAAAATTACAAAATTTGTAAATTTCGCAGATGTTTATAATTCCTTATACAGTGTTAAATGTTGGCATTAATTAACTCAAAGGAGCGTTAGCCCGGAAGGGCTATTTGTTTCTTTGCATCGGTTCACTATAAACGAATCACTTTTCAAATTGTTGCCGCCAAATATTATTGCCCTGTGTTATACTTGAAGAAATTAAATAATGAAGAATCTGCATGAATACATGTATGTTTCTCGTATTATGAAAAAATGACGTTACCTAGAGCCATCAAATTTTGAATAAAGTAATCCTCCACCCGAACATGGGTCACCCGGAAGCCCGGATTTTGAATTTCGAATTTGTTTTATTATCTATTTCATATTTTATAAAACTTGAACGAATTTTTGATTAACAACGTCAATGAATACTTTACGGAAAAAACATTTTTATCTCCAGCGCACGAGACTGTCTGTAATAAATTCTAAAAATATGCTATTTTTAAATAGTTTGTGATATTTTTATTGAACTGAATTTTATGCGGTTTAAGTCCAAAGAACATGATATTTAATGAATAAAAGTAACGCACATAACTTTAAAAAATGCTCCTTTGGGCGTAATATAAAATCTGAAAGCTTTTAAATTCTTTTTCTTTCTTTTTCCAGTTCATCATATCAATATTCAAATTTCTTTACCTTTTTGATTTTTTTAACTTTATTTATTTTTTAACTTATATATTTTTATTTACTATTATTTTACCTTACGCCACATAAAATTCAATAGCGCGATCACAGAATATTTAAAAACAGCATATCTTTGGTATTTCCGA
>KK115515.1:535092-569490 GCA_000611955.2 Stegodyphus mimosarum
GTACATTCACTGTATTAACTATATTTGCTATATTATTTCTTGAAAAATAATACATAGATAACTTGTAGTGGCAGCAATCATTTGAAAGCTGATACGAACAAAAATGTGAGGATTCGACCATTATCACCTCTGGTTTTAAAAATCTACACTATAGTTACTCTTTCAAAATATTTTAATCAAAAACAATGAAAAGCGTGCATAATTGGTAACATAAAGTCACAAATTTTATAATTGCAGCAGGCTTAATATCATAACTGTTAAAATCGAAGTTCCTTTTCAAGATAGCGTATTGTATGATTGAAATGGATTAATAAGTTTCAGATCTTATTAGTAATAGCAGTTTCGATGTAAATATTATTCATTTCTCTCAGCACTAGTGTAACTTCAGTCTCCGCATATAACAAGATCCACTATCGCATAAACAGCAACGCCATTTCAAATAATAGCAATTTAACTTAAAGTTTCTAATACGTCTAACGAAAGCATTCACAATCAAGTCATGTAATTATACTAATCTATTGCCATTATCATGAAACAAAACAAGAAATAAGTAAATGCAAGTGGTAGAAACAATAATTTGTGAAAACTTCAAAGCTTTTTAATTATTAGTATCATGTTTATCTTTCTAGTAGGTATGTTATTTAGAATTTTGCAGGAAAAGCATTTTGTTGCCTTGCTGAGTAAGCCTTAGCCTTTATTGAACTCTAAGAAGCTCTAAGAGCTCGCTTAGATTCATTGTTTATGAATAAAATTCCAATCAATAAAATTTAATGATACCTTTGTTCTTGAACATTCTGCGATTGGCTCATAAATAATGAGTTTCTAGCCAAGGTTATAAACGCTAAAAGTAATGTTCGAGTAGATAACCAGAGTGGCATAATTGATTACAATACAGAGTTAATTACAGACAGTAAGAATTCTTTCACTAATGAATTTTGTGTGCTCAGCGTATACTATTCATGCCAACGGCCATTTAAAATATCTGTACCTCCTCTGAACATGAAGTAATAATGAATGAAATACGAAGTAGTATTATAAGTATTTCTGATATTGTTTTTGTCAAGGTATACACAGCAACATATATCAGGAAAAAAAGCAAACGCAACAATAGACCGAAATTTGCTGAAACTTAGAAATTCGGAAACCAAATAATCAAATGCCATATTCAATCACATACTTATACTTGCTGCTATGGTAACAGTTACATAAAAAGGTATGGAAAGTACCATTGTAAGATCAGCGGAATCCAAAAGTGTATTTAATTTTCTTTTAACATCTTTTTCAGAAATTTGAGAAAAATATTTTAAATTCTTCCAACCATCCAATGAAATCAGTGTTAAAAAGTAATAGTGAATACGCATATTTTTCATTTGTTTATTTGCCCTTAAATATGCAGCAAACATGTTTTCTAATTGCAAAAGTACTACTAGTAATAATAATAATAATAGTAATGATAATAAATATGAAAGCTTTTCCAGAGTTTTAACGGTCGCCCAATTTCGATTTGCTAAGTTTTTTACGCTATTAAGCATCACTTTCTTTGCACTTACGCCATATGCAGTTCAACAGCAAAATTGAAAACATTTCAAACGTAGTCTGGCACTATACGTCTAAAATTCCCGTTGCAGCGTTAAGTGTCGGAATTCACACTTTATTTTCAGTTTTTTCTCTGTTCCAATGTTCAATTTTTCCACTAAGATAGCTTTTCAAAATTTTTTGTCTTCTTATTATTAATGGATTTGTGTTTATTCCATTCATTAAATATCATTTTCTTGGCGCTTACGCTACACAAAATTCCATTTAAAAGCAAAATCTAAAAATACTTAAAAGCAGTATATCATTAGAATTTCCGATAGACAGTCTTGCGCGGTGGAGATAAAAATGTTTTATTCTGTACAGTGTAGTCGCTGCTCGCTTTCATATAGTTGAGTTTGTTAATAGAAAATGCGTTAAAGTTTTCCAAAATATAAAATAGATAATAAAACAAATTCGACATTCAAAATTCTGGCCATCAGGTGCCCATGTTCGGATGGAGGACTACGTTATTCAAATACGAGAAACATATATACATCCATGCAGTTTGATTATTTAATTTCTTTAAACATAATGCAAGGCGATAATATTTGATGGTAACAATCTGAAAAGTGATATAATGTATTTAAGTGTTTCGACGCAAAATGCCGTTTCGAGACTAATATCCCATTTGGGACTGACGTTCTTTTGAGATAATAATAACTATAATTAACAGAAAATTTTTGGGTAAAAGTACTTTTACTTATAAATTAATAAATAAAATAAATAATTTTTGATTTCATTAATTATTAGTAAAACGGATTCGTATTTTATACAAAAAATAAGCAAACTGGATATATGTAAAACATTAAAATTAACTTTTTCTGACCAATCAATACCTGCACTGAATGTATTTAGAGAACATTCAGCAACGAAATCCAAAAGCTGCGAAAATGGGTGGTAAAGGCAAATTAAAAGCGCACTTAGTGGAAGCTCTACGAAATTCAGGCTACTATAACAAAATACGCTTAAAATTGCTTTATTTGAACAGACTTTGAGAGTGTGACGGAGAAAGATTTGTATTGTATTTAGGATACCAGCGTCGCATCAAGAATATTTATCTGTTACTTTCACAGAGCACTTCATTTGCTTGTTCATCTTTTCAGTCTTTTAGTGCGTTGTAGACGCAGCAACTTATTGAGGTCATGAAATATCCAAGAAATGTACACAGAGAAGTTGTAAGGTTCTTCACATTTTTTGTCTACGATGAACGTCGAGGAAGTTAGTGAACTGTGTAGCGACTTATCGCTGAGTTCAAAAAACTGAAACGTAGACTCGAGAAGGCTTAAGGGTTAAAATACCCTTTATTTCACTTAAAATAAGAATAACATTCGGCCTCATCTCGGGCTTACAGGAAGCCTGTGCTCGGGCTTTAACTCGGAATAAGAAATAAGAAACTAAACTATAACTAACGAAAGGAGACTTAGCCGAAGCTAAACACAAGTATCTAACGTAGTTGACCGGCGAGTATCAAAAGGCACGTAATAAATACGGCCGAGCGTAACAGCTTCGGGTTAGCCCGAAGGCAAACCCATGATACTAAGGATTCCTAACACTCTCTATCGAACTAAGTTGAACCTTCCTTAAATGCTTCTTCTAACTCATTTGCATTCACTGCGATTCTAAAAACTCATTCCGGTAGGGAATTGTAAGTGGAAGCAAGAATTGATAGAAATGCTCTGAAATTAAAATATACCTTACAAAGTTTAAACTCATGGCGAAAAGAACAGACAGGAGAGCAGACTTTTCCCATGCTGCTGAAGAAATAAATATATTTACTGATGTTTGAGAAATCTTTATACCCTAGCACCAGTAAAAGACTAAAATTCTCAGATACTCTCAGAGTGGAAGTACTTACATTGTTGTTGACATACGTTACTGTAAAAATAAATGCTTCCATTTTCTTCAGAAACATTTCTTCGAGGTAATTAGTTCGATTATATTGTATCACACGCTAAATATATTTTCGTTAACATGAAGAATTTATCAGCAATTTTAAAAGTTGTAAAATGCAATTTCTTGAGAGCTGAATAAAATCTTAACAAGCACTCTCCTAAAAGTTTTGTTAAATGCTTTGGATCATTTTACTAAAACTATTAGTTACTTCAGCACAGAGCAAAGAATATGGACAATTTATTTTATATTCAAATGCTATTTAAAAAATGTCCGCTAATATGGCAGCACCTGTAAATGTCAATCCATGACTCTTTATTTTTCAAGTGTACTAATATTCATATTCTATTATTTGAATAAAAATCTGATGTGTACACCACTTGACTTGCTTGTACGGAATATTAAATTATACGCATTTTGCATTTCATTTAAACTTATTGCATTGAATTAAATCTACTTCATCGATAGCGCCTAAACCACAATAGAATAAACGTACTCTTTAAAATTCACTATATTTGTTTACCATAGCAACACTCTTGCGCTAGCTTCACTTAACAGCGTTACATCTCATTTATTTTATAACTCAGATTGCACAAAAATTATGTACATCATCTGGAAAATAACCTAATTGTTGCCGCATGTTCTATTCAAATACTATAATAAATTTAAAGCGATGTGAAAAAGAAATTAAACGCACACACGCACCAAAAAAATAGTTTGTCACAAACGATTTAGTATTTCTGATTCAATTAATTCAGTTCTAACTTCGCGACAAGGCAAAAATACATAAAAACTCTAACGATCTATATTAAAAATTACGAAGTAAATCCTAAACATTTATTTCCTCGAATAAATACCAGAATGGGTTAAGCGGGATTTAATTCGCAATGATAAAAGAAAGCGTTATCTCTGTCGTTGAGAATTATTCTCCTAAGTTTCAAATGTAAACAAATATAGCTGCCATGGGAAAAATGATTAGGCTTAGAAAAATAATTACGCTAGATAAAAATTATTTCTAGATTTATTAACAATTTAATTCAACAATTTGTTGATAATTCTACAAATCTTGCATGCAGATTTACTAAAGGTATAAAAACCTTAAACTTAAGATAAGAACAACGTAATTCAATCATTTTTAAAGCAAAAAAATGAACAATTCACCAACATATAATAATAAAAAACCGAGATCACTGAGCCGAGTAACAGAGTGGATAATATGCATATATACATATATTTATATGCTTTTGGTGAGGCCGATTGCAACCAAAATAGGAGGTGCACGTCTACATGTTATAGCAGTCCAATATACAAACTTTCAACATTCTGCAAGCTACTCGTTTTTGAGTTATGCGAGATATATACCTACATACGTACGTACACACAGACGCCACAAAAAAAATCTCCTCAGAATCCTATTTAAATCAGTTTTGTAATTTTTTTGGAAAAACGAGTCCTTTATTCTGCCCTTACGTACGGATGTCATGCAAAGACATTGATAAATTGCATTCGACAGTGGTCAAAATGAATATTTTCGTGGAAATATGATACCCGAAATTTTTCGCGATTGCGATACTTTTTCCTTCGTCCTTTTTACTTCGCACAAGTAAAAATGACTCTGCAAAATTTTTCCTCACTCATTAGGACAGTGAGATCTTTTTTGTTTTGGCGATTGCGATGATTTGATATATCGGAACTAATAATGCATCCACGATCAAATAAAAAATGTAAATAGAATTGCAACGAGGTAAGAAAGAAAAATGCATAGCCATCAGCTGCAATGCAATCAGCAGCCTTTAAAATTAAGTTAAAGAATTATCTCGTATTGCAAGATGTGCAGAATGTTAAAAACGTCATTTTAAGTTATTGCACTTATCTGCAAGATAGAATACGTAGCCTTGTTTCATAATAACGTTTGCTACAAATAGAAGTGAAATACCTCATAGTACTTTAAAAAAGTCTTCGTTTACAAGATCTATTTCATAATGACCTGTTGTCTGACTCACTATTTTTCCATATTTATGATAAAACATGTGATCCCGTACATATGACTCCATAGTATAGTTCAGGTGGATTAGTATAAATGAATTTTTGTCAGAGAGATCAGAAATGGTCAATTATGTCTAGTGCACTTTCTAGATGGATAAGAAAGGAGAGAAAGCTAATCTATGCTTCATGAAAAAGATGTTCATGAAGATATCCATGTTAAAGCTTCTCTTCGAACGAAAGATCTCTTCGAACAGTTAAATACATTTCCTTGTGTTTATAAAATTCTGAATTTTAAGCTATAAGCAGACGTACTTGTAAATCAATAATAAAAATTCTGGTATTTATACTGGAATCAGTAATGCATGTTTTCGTTTGATAGACAAAATTTTAACGTTATTCGACAGGTGTTAATCTCTCCAAGTGCACTTGAAAATAACTAACACAAATCTTCCGCACAAAAAAAGTCCTCTTGCATTCATAAAGTTTTAGACGTAGAAAACCCTCATAGAAAACTAAACACACACACATACACAAAACAAAACAAAAAAGAAAACTATAATCTTTCTTCAACCACAGAAACAGAAGTTCTAAAACGTGTTTTATTCATCAAACTCCATTTGTCTTAAACTTTTATTTGTTGTAAGAAGTTTGACGAAACAGGTCCTTCCCAAAAGGATATAAAGCTTCCTATATTTTCAAAATAAAATTCGTAAAAGGAATAAATGCTGTTCTGTTTAATATGATATGAAATGCTCATTTATAAATAGCAGATAATAAAAACTGCCGTATCATCTACCAGTTCCACTACAAGGTGTTTCTCCCGCCTTCTTCGCATGCCTTCGTGGTGTAGTGGTCAGTACGTCTGGCACGTATTCGAGAGATCCGTGGTTCGAGTCTCGGTGAGGGCATTGCTCATTTTTCATCTCTCTTGCTTTCAAAAAATACCTAATGTCTCTACACCACCACACGGGAGATTGCTTAGTCTTTTTAAATAGTTACATAACAATACCTGTTCGTAATGGTGCTGGTACCTTAAGTAAGATGGCCCCTGTTTGCCTAGACACAAACCTTCCTAAGGATGGCCCAGCATGAAAGGCGTCTTTATACGTATTAGTTTATAACTGTTGAAAAAAGCAGCCTTCATGAAAGCGTCGCTGGCGGAAATAACAGTATTTTAGCTTGCTAGTTTGAATAATAAACTAACGAAAATAATAATTACATAGAGATCGTCCTCTATATGGAAATGCTTTTTACTTAGTGATTAGTTTCTAATTCTCGACAAAACTGCCTTCGTAAAAGCGTCGCTGTCGGAAAGACAGCGACGCTTTTACGAAGAATTTCATTCTTCATTTCTAATTCATTCTTTACGAAGTTATTTCTTCTTTTACGAAGAATTTCATTCTTCATTTCTAGTAGAATTCTTCATTTCTAGTTCTCATTAAAGACTCCTACGACATTTTATATCTTAAAAATGATTAAAGTAGACTGTTCGCGTAGCTTCATTCAACATACATCTTAAAAAATCGACATACTGAATCCTTCAATTCTCGAAGATATTGCATACATTGAAATTTATATGAATAAATAAACTACAGCAGCTCTAAGAATTGTCTGTTTCTAAGTAACAATGAAAAGAAATTTGAAATGAAAATGTGGTAAACATTTAAAAATTTTTATTTATTATTATTATTAATTAATCATTATTATTTTTAGTCCAAAGGGGCATTATCGCTGAAGGACTATTGTTATCATTTTGTGATTTTGCATCGAATCACTCTCAATGTCCGTTTCACTTTTCAAGTTGTTGCCACCAAATGATATCGCCCTGTATTATATTGAAGAAATTAAATAATGAAGAATCTGCATAAATGTATGTCTTTTTCTCGCATTGTGATATAACGGCAGTATCTAGAGCCATCCAATTTTGAATGACGTAATTCTGCTGCAAATATAGGCATCTGGAAGCCCAAATTTGAAACTTGGAATTTGTTTTGTTATCGATTTCATATTTTGTGAAACTTTAACGAATTTTTGATTAACAAACTCAGGGATTTCAAAGCGAGCAATGGCAACGTTGTACAGAAAAAGAAATTTATCTCCAGCGCATGAGACTGTGTATTGAAAATTCTAAAGATATTCTCAATTTAAAATTATTTCACGATATTGCTCTTGAACTGAATGATATTGCTTGATATTGCTGAATGATTTCACGATATTGCTCTTTAACTGCGAACAACATGATATTTCATAAATAAATGTAACACACAAAATGTTAAAAAAAACGGTCCTTTGGACGTAATTTAAAATCTGAAACCTTTCAGATTTTCTTTTCCATTTCCGTTTTTTAGTTTTTTCCAATATTTTGTTTAAGCGGAAGATCTTTTCGGCTTCAAGACTAACTAGGAGATTGCAAGTTTTTTAAAAGAAACCCTTTACACTTGGAAATTGCATCGATGGACCTAAGTTCAGTTTTCGTTTGATTACTGCACCATGAACTTAGTGAGGTATTCGGAATAGAATTTAAGTCATAATACTGTGTAATAGAATATAATTGGTTTAGAATTTCCTTTGATAGCAAAATACCTAGGCAGAGAAATAGGAAAGAGGAGCTAACTTTTTAACGGCTCAGTTAAAATAATTGCGTTAGGATAAATGTAATGATATTTAATGGGTGTTAAAAGCAATACTTAGGTAATCTTAAGTATACTTGCAGAAAAAAAGGTGTTTCGAAGTGATTTTTAAATATCGATACAAAGTCGTTCAAATACTATTACGTGTTCTTACCTACTTTTTTAGACGTTAAAGTAACGCTTTGGCAATTTGAACTACATGTCGTTGCCCAAAGGTGAAAGAATTGCTGCGAGCAATAAAGTAAGGGTTAGTATTATAGGTCTGAATATAATATTATTCTGCTTTACTCTTATCGCCTTCTCGCACCAGATTTATGAGATGACGGTTTTACCAGTATCACATTTCCATTCAATGCCGACATATTTTTAAAGAAGAATCTCGTTTGATTGAAATAAAAAGAAGATTAAATTTTGTTCATTAACAACACAAAGGTTTCATCCTTTGAAACGGAAGCGGCAATAAAAGATCTTAAACTTTGCACCTTTTTTGTTCTGTTACCGATTCTACGCTTTTTAAATAAGTGCAGAAAGATAAAAGATTTTGATTGGCCGATTTAGTTCATTGGAAATGTATCACAGAATCGTTTTCCCATGAATCCATCAACTTCTGAACAATGACGCATGACATTTTTTATTGTGAGAGTCATTTTGTTGCACTTTGTGTCCGTATCAAACATCGGAAGAAGATTGCACAGATAATGTGAGAAAGCTTTAGACGAAGAAAATATTTTAAAATCAATTGAAGGAACAATGGCATTCAAGAAATAAAATAAATTAGAACAAATAGAGATGCAGGTAACGCAACTAGATGATATCTAGTGAAGTAAAATGTACTCTAAATCTAAAGTACTTTAATTCTTCTGCAGCTATATCCGAATTCGATAAGTTATTATAATTAATATTTCATGAAATCATGAATTTAGTAGCTTTTTTAAGTTTCAAATTATTAATTTTAAGTGCATTTAACCCCAAATTTTACTCTTTAAATAATAAATATCCACTTCTATAGCTTTAATTTTACCTTAACGAAATTTGTTATAAATTTATTATATTTTAGAGATATATTACAATGTTAATTTTTATAAAAACGGAGAGCTATTTGCGTGAAAGAATAAATATTAAATTTAGTTTTATATGATATGTAGGGGAAAACTGAGTATGATATAAAAATGCAAATTTCTTCAGTTTCATATTTTAATAGAATAAAAAGAAATTTATCATAAAGATTTTCAAAACTAATTTTGGAAGCTGTCCCTTTTACAGAAATAAAAACAAGGAATTTTATAAAGGACAACTAAAATAAAATTTTCAAAATTTAGTAGAAATGAATCTCCTGCTTAGAGTTTAATAATTTAGAATTATGTCATATTTAGAATTATCTGAGACGATTAAGAAATAATTTATCCTTTAATGCTTCGTTTCAGGATAGCAAAAGTTGCGAACTTCCATTGCAATAACACAAATTTCACTTTCAGGCATGTTTCTGTTCTTTAAAATGCCAATAGGTTGCAAAATTGGATACGCTGTTGAAATCAATATTTTATGTCCTATTTATGAAGTAAATTTAATAACACTGCCAATATTTATTAATATACTCTCGGCTGGCGTTTTAAACTCTCTCTGGGAATTGGCAATAAGACGCTATCTCAGATAGAAGCATCATCAAATGGAAGATCAATCGGAACTTTCTTAAAGATCATTCGTTAAAATACGAAAGAATTTTTATGTCGATCACCGTACTAACGTCTGTACACAACACTAAACAATTAACTAAAAAAAAGAAAGAAAAGCGATTCAGATTAAGAAATCTCAAATTTAATCACGTCGTTACAAATTTTGTACTTCGATAGGTAATTTTAGCAGAATTATATGTAAAATTGTCGTATTTTTCTGTGTGTCAGATTAAGAAATCTCAAATTTAATCACGTCGTTACAAATTTTGTATTTCGATAGGTAATTTTAGCAGAATTATATGTAAAATTGTTGTATTTTTCTGTGTAACGTGGCGCGAGAAAATTTTAAGAAAAAGATATGCCGTAAAAGTAAGAATACAGGGTAAATTAGTATTTAACATTGTGTAAATGGGTACCTCGGTAATTTGGAGATAAATTGCCAAAAGGCGCCAAAATTGGCGACCAGTTGGAGACATTTGGGTCTGGTCCCTGTATCACCGTAATAAGTATTGAAATTGAATAAATGTAGTTGAGCGCTATGTTAGCTGTAACCGTAATTCCACCCTCGTTGCTTTCCAGTAATTTCGAGAAGCAGAAAGTACCAGAAATATTTCCTTGCTGGTTGAAAACTATTTAAAGCTCGGAGAGAGAGCATCTGAGTTCCAGTTGCTTAGTTATTGTTGTTGCGAATTGTTAAGTTCCGCGTGAACTGAGATATCCGAGTTAGCTTTCTCTTTAGTTGCGTTTTGCACTGCGTTGTATTTAACGTTCTTAGTAGTTTCATGCGTAACTACTGATTACACTGTGTGATACTATGAACACTTTTACGAATGTTTCTGCGGAAAATTCCATTTTAAATATTTCGTTTGATATAAATAATTTTTTATTAACGTATAATTGGACTTGTGCATTCAATCTATTATGAATCCGTACGCACGCAACAATGCTGCTGCATCTTTTTCTGTAATTTAACAGAACCTTATACCGCTCACATTCCATTTCTCTCTGAATTCAGTAAATACGCTTATTTTCAGTTTAATCGTAATATTGCTTAAAATATAATCTTATTAGTCTTTAGAGGTAATTAGAATCAGTTTTAAATTGCGGAGTCTATCAAACAATTTTACTCATGCATATGTTCGAATAGATAGAATATAAAGAATAGTACTGAAAACAATAATTCCAGCTGATTTCTCTGAAATTTAGGTTTTGTGCTTATTGTACTTCTATGTATTATATGTGACATAAATTATTAAGTCGGTATTTAAACGGTAGCTGTAATGAGTGCATAGAACACATCTGGATGACAGAGAACCTTATGCTACACGAAAAATGTGCAGCTCAGCACTATTTTGTTGCAAATGATTGGTTCTGCACTGTCGGAAAACAACAGACGCATACCTCATGTTTGTTCATCCAGATGAATTCTGGATAAAATATTACTAGAACTTCCGGAAGAACAGTAGGTTGAGCAGTGGCTGCGCTATGAAGTGTGGGTCTAGCATGATAAGACTTTTGCCCGTGACATCAGCGACATTCCTTAACACTTAAAATGTCATTTGGATAATGATAAATCACGCCTAGTGGCCCATTAATTGATATGCGCTACCACCTGAGTGATTACTTTTTCTGGAGTTACTTGAAAACCCTTATAATTATAACAGACGCAATATAATTACTGCTATACGACAGCCTCACGGACCAGTGATAAACAGTGTCTAACAATGTCAGGATCTTCTAAGTTCTGCTACTGAGGATTTTGTCATGCGAATCTTCATAATTAATATGGTGTCCGATGTATCCAGGAAATCTTCGTCAATGTCCGTGATTCCATGCGCTACGATGTCAGGCTGCAGCTAGTGAATTCAACTTAGAACACATTGCAGGACTTCTGTGCATTTCTAAAATATACATGTTGTTATTACTAAACTGCATCTTGAAGCAATTCGCCTTTTCTAGAAGTGTGCACATACTGTACTGAAACACCCTATATATATCTATTATATCTATTAAATATTATATACTTTTGTAAAATAGATAAGCAGTCGTCTTTGAGTCTCCCAATCTTACTTCGCGTTAGCTAATAGCATCTAAATTTCCCTTATGTGTTTCATTTTGGTTTTTTCTTCTTCCTGTTTATCGGAATTTATTAAAAGTATTTTGAAATTTCTTTGATGTCTTTAATTTTGCTTATTTATTATTATTGTTGTTGTTAATGTATGATGCATATTTATGTATAGAAGGTTTTGTTTTCGGTCCACCAGTTTAGTTTTCGTATTTCGTTCTCTCTTTCGTTTCATAACGCTCAACAGATAAGCTAAGATTTTTTTCCTTTTCAAGAATCTTGTTTTAGCATGTGAATTTCTTTTTATACACCTGATTTTGCTTTTTCATTCGTTTTTAAATTTGTAATATTTGTGAGCAACTTATGCATACATATTTTATATCTGGGATCAACTTGGCTCTGCAAATCTCATACACATCACATAGTTTAAGTTAAACCTTGTAAGGTTTATCCTAAGTTTATTAACAGTTATTTTAAGTTATGATTCTTTCCTATTTATTCTAATTTTCGCTTACAATTTCCTGCCAGAATGTAATTTCAAAAACGCATGAGTAAGAGTACTATTTAAGTCAATGTTTCGCCGACTTTGAGAGAGAGTCTGATTTTCCAGACTAACGCGCGTTTAAACTTGTAATATTTCATCTCGTACACATCACATAGTTTAAGTTAAACCTTGTAAGGTTTATCCTAAGCGTATTAACAGTTATTTTAAGTTATGATTCTTTCCTATTTATTTTGCTACATTAATTTGGCTACATTTTCTCTTAGCTGCTACGCTCGGCCATACTTCAGGCCCTTGCTTGGCTTCGCCGATTTAATTAATATTTATGGGCCAACTACTTGGAATTCTGATAGCTTCGGCTATATCTTTCAGATAGCTTTAATTAAGCTTAGTTTAGTTTAATTTTATAATTATTTAAGTTCAAGCCCAAGTGGAGGCTTTGTGTAAGTCCCGAGTTAGGAACTGATTGTAAATGTTTTGAGAAATAAAGGATAGTTAACCGTTCTGAAGTCTTACGTGTACTTAAGCGATTATTCGCTTGTTAGTGTTTGTGGGGTGCTAAGATTGAAGTTTGGATTTAGATAACTAAAACCCCGTAACCTCATAATAAATAAAAAGCGTAGTCTTGTCATAAAACTGACAACGCATAGGCCGATCAATTAGTAATAAATATTTAAGTAATATTTCAGGATCTATATAAATACTGTTTTGTAAATTGCACTGTGATAGCTGTAATTTCAATAGCTGCATTTTCATTCGTAGCTGCATATTTTACAAAATACATGCATTCCCTTTCTGCTTTTAGTATGGAAATTTTCTGTGAATAAAAAAAAGCTGTTGAACTGGAATGCAGAAAAGAAAATGCAAGGACGCCTAGAAAGCTTTTGTAAGAGCGTTTATGCTCAACGTTCTTTCACATATTCACGAGAGATTTATTACCACCGCAGAAGCTGTATGACTTAATGGAATGTCTCTTCTGCTGACCAGAACAATAGAAACCACAAATGCGACTACGTTAAATAATTTCGCAAACTTACGCTTAAGCATAAACAGTAAGAAAGTTAATATGGCAGCTTTATCTCATCACTTCGTACTTTCTTACACGCATACATCTATAAACACTTTCTCGTCAACTTTAATGAGCATTATTAAGAAATGTAAGAAACATTATGTCTCTATATTAATAGGAGCCGCCCTAATTTGTATAGTGATTAACGCTGCCAGCTGCTTTAGCTTCACCAGTATTTTAAGTGCCCCATACCGCGGAGATAGTATACACTTAGAAGCTTCCTTGCCTTCTCCGCTATTTGAACCCGGGTCCATAATCGAATCTTTTTCCAAGGTGTTCCCCAGCAAAATTAGGACGGAACTCCTCTCGTTCTTGCAGGGCTAAATGGGCGCCCCCTGTGGTGGAATTTGGTAACATTCTCAATGAAAAGGCCTAAATTATTGCGATTTATTCATTATTCCCAGCGAATGTATTAAGTTGCGAGTGTTCAATTTGAAACAAAAACAACACTGAACGGAATAATAATATGCCAGCAAAATTTTCAAAAAAAATTTAGACAATATTAATTTCTATGTTTAAACAAGAACTAATTGCCTTATTGTCCATATTCAAATAAATTTAATTCAGGTTTTAACTTACAATTAAACAACTTTTTATCACTTGCGAGTAGTATGCTAATTTAACATTCTAAGACAGATTTAAGTCAAGCTGTTTGACCGCAAAACAATTCAAATGTTTCGATAAAATTAAATAGCCTGCTGTAATTTAATTTTAGATTATATTGAACAAATAGCGCTGAAATTCAAGAAATTAATGCGAGTGAAATAGCTATCGAAATTTATCAGAAACAAAACATTGTGGTCTAATTTGTAACCTTAATACAAACTTTTTTCCCCGCGCATTACTGCAATGATCAGCATACTAAAAAGTCTTAAAGGACTATGGACCGATACATGTATGTCGAAAATTACCGACGTAAGCATTTTCAAAGAACAACATTCTAAAAGACCAACGATATCACAGATAGGAGGTGCATTGATGCACTTTGCATAATTTAAAGGAATCTGCAACACAAACGTCAATCACAGAACATCATGTGCAAAACACTACTTGCGGAAACTCTTTAATAAGTAGTGTGTGAAGATTGTTTCTTCAATCAGGTGCTCAAACGTGGTAGATGAATGAATAGGATAACACTTACAGGAAAACAACGAGTGAATTGATAAAGCTGTTTTATCTGAACGGGGAAAATGCTGCTGAAATGGTGCGAGTTTATCGATGAAATAAGCTAAGACGAGGCCCGTAAAATCTGTACGTGATATGGTAGAACAATTTGAAGACCTGGACACCGATTCAGACGATCATGTGTTCGTGTTGAAGTTGTTGCTGAAACGCATAATACAACTAATGCAGGTCCATTGCATTCTACAAGAAGTGTGGCCCGCCGTTTCATTGTACCAAAAATGACAGTCCTCAAGCTTCTGCCATCTGTTCTGTGAAGAGTTTTATTGATTCTAGGGCGTTCAGATCTTGCAAGATGAAGACGAGCAACAGTATGTCGACTTTGTAAATTCGGCAATTCTTTGCAAATACTGTCGACAGCAGTAATGCCAATTTTTTCGTTATCGGATACGATAAAGATAAAAGGTGGGCACTCGGAATATTATGGACGGATTAGGCGAATGTCTCCTTAACTGGGAACTTAGACTTCGAGAACTGAGTTCACGTGGCTCGCGAAAATCCTCTTTAGGGCATCAGTACCTTTACACGAAGCTAAAATGACTGTTTGGAGCAGCATGGCAAGCAAATTCGTTCTCGATCCGTACTTCTTCGAAGAGGTCACTTCCACACGTATGAAAACGTGATACATCACAAGAACAATACTACAACACAATATATTGGTATACAACAATACTACAGCATTACGTAATTCCAGAATTTCAGGAGCAAAATGTTGTTCGAGATATTGTGTGGTTTTCGAGTTATCTGAAAACTAAGGTGTATATATCAAATCCAAAATATTTTTTTCAGATTTCAAAGATGTTATAAACGTGAAGTTACACAGATTCCTCCTCCCATGTTACATTTGCCATTATTGTCAACAATCTCCCGCATGTAATGCGTTATCGTGTGGGCACGTTGAAAATTTATAATTCCACTAAAAAAATTCTCTCTTGTGTTATCATTGGTCCTTTACAGTGCTCTTCTTTGCAAATGCTTCCTTCGTCATACGGGTATCGTTCCTATGCCACTTGTGGTTTTTCTATATAGTGCCCACTTTGCGCAGGAAAAAAGTGGATGTCGCCGTTCGAAAATTTCGAAATGTTTTCACTATAACCGCAGCCGCGAGAGCTCTATTGTTTTATAACTTCACAATCACGAGAACGTATCTTCAAATAACAATATCTGAAATTTCATTTCGATTGTTTGAGCGGATAGGCGGTAAGGTATTCATATACAAAAGAAGTTTCTTTATGGCCACCCTCTACTTAGGTGTCTGTCTGCAGATTACTTTACATGCAAGTGTATTCAATTAATTTTAAATATACTCTGTTGTTCTTAATTTCGTGAAACATTTAAAAACTTCATTAACAGAGGAATTATGTAATTAATAATAAATTTTGTTACTTTATTAGAGGACAAAATTATTACTATTAAATAATTAACGGCAAACTCAGAAAATTCCTTATATTCCGTCCTTTAAACGAAGGATTCAATTTTATGAACCCTTTCATTTTTCTTGTATATTCTTATTTAATTTTCTGCGGAGACCAGATTAATCATTTTCGCAGTGAACTTACGCTAAAGCACTTTTATCACTTAAATTTGAAAAATATTTCTTTGATGTTCTCTTTCACGTATTAATTTTATATTAATAAGTATTATATTAACTTATTGCGTAAGTCTGAACATATAGACTTTAATCGGGACTAAGATTTTCGTCTTCGCTACTCTAAAGAAAGTGGCAGCCAAATTTTCATAATTTATTTCGTTTTACTTGGCTAAGCTATCCATCCGCATGTTTTGGTGAAAGGGGGGAGTTTAAGATGTATCAAAGGCATAGATATTAAGTCTGTATACCTAACGGAGCGCTATTGCAAAGACCTAAACTTCAACAGTACTTAGAGCATAAATTATCAGATTACGTAACGCTGGGATACAGAAGCTGCTAGTCAGATTCTCCTGGTTTTCACTTGAAATCTTGACACATACACTCTTCACTGGTGTTAAATATTCTTGTAAAACAGATGCAAAAATATTTTTAATTGAATTCATTCAATCAAGTTACATGTTTGCCAAACTTGCGATTTTTAATTTGTTCCTCCATTAATGGGAAGTAATGTAAATTCATAAGTGGAATGATCATTGGAATGGCGGAAAAAAATGTTAGGTTTTAAGCGTTTGCATCAGCTTCCTGGAAAATTCCAAATCAAATGAATTTTCCAAGCTTAATTAAGCTGTTATTCAACGGAAGTCCGGTGAACAGTCACAGCTGTTGGAAAGCAGGAAAACCCCAACACGCAATAAACAAAAATTTAAGCTGCGAGATACTTCTAAGCAACTATAAGGAAAGTTTCAATTATAAACGCGGATATTTTTTTTCCTCTAGCGTTATATGATTTACCAATAAGAGAATAAAGTAGATTTGCTGTCACATTTATTGAAATATCGTGCAAAGAAAAATCACTTGCCACCGCCGCATTGCACCTACGCGATTTTGAGCTGTCTGCATAAACTTAACTTATTACGCATCAACAAAAAATATTTGGATTTCGTACGCTATTGTATTGGGTTGCTTACTTCTGTTATGAAACAGCAATAAATTACTTATGTTGAAATTAAAACTGAAAAACAAACTGCTTCGAGAGAAAAAATTCTCTTTCAATTATATATTTATTATATTTTCCAGAATTTATTTTTCTTATTAAAAAATAACGATTTGTGTCACCTTGTTCCTTTTCTTTATTAGATAGAATTTAGTAAACTTTATATATATCAATTTTTTCTACAGTTTTCAATTACGAATACTTTTGACATATTGCTTTTGTTAACGAAAACTTGCCAGGTTAACTTTTACTAAATTTCTCTCTATAACTCTGTAACCAGGACAGAGAAATAGTTTTGCGCGAAATTAGACAATCTTTTTCAAACATACTTTTAAAAATTTTGTACATATGTAAATAATTTTAGTGAAATTATATGTGAAATTGTAGTATCTTTTGTACAGTATAATATGAACTAATGTTTTACAACTACCGGTAGTTTGAATCGGAATAGAAATTAAATCCTGGCTAGATGAGCGTTTTGGTGATTTTTCTCCATACTTAAAGGTGAATGTGACTTCAGACTAAAAACATCCACCAAAAATCACTCCTTTGTTTAAAGAAAATAACCAAATGTCCTTTATCGTAATCTAATACACCCAGATATTCTCTTTTTTAGTAAAGCTCCAAAACACTTAAAATTTATAATGCTCTGTGGTAAAATAAATGACTAGAGACAGATTTGAAAATTAATGAAAAATTAAGTAAACTGTAAGTTTCAATGAACACATAGAATTTAGTTTAAAAGCAACTGTCTGTATTAAACATTCAAAATAAGACATAAATTCATGTGCAGTATAGCTAGTGCTTCAAAATTATACTTAGCATAATGTACTGTAACATCAAATAATGTAATAAATTATAAGACATTCTTAATTAAAAATTACTATTACACATAGTTCTTTCGTTATATATATATAAAGAAGGGGCACTCGTGTTACAGTTCTTCAAAATAACTGTTTTGAGATATAAAGTGACTCTACAATTATAATTTTATAATTAATTTGTGGAGTATTTATTTATTTTAATTAACCGGTTATTTTATATTAAATATCTATATTGTCATTTCTCCCTTTCCGTTTTCTTTCCAGAATGCTAATTTTAGTTCACGTGCATTTAAATGAGGTGGAAAGCGCTAATATTTAAAGGAAGGATTTAGATTGCTTAGACAGAGCGTGTTCCGCCTACTGAAGGCCATGTTATTAATTAATATTCTACATTAGAAGTCTGTCTTGGACGTTGCTTTATTCTTGCCAATAGTGCTTGTCACACCGGTAAAGGCTTGAGCCAACTTAGGCATTAACTATTTCTGTGCAGCCTTTGGGCTATCTTAAGATTTAGCTTAGCTTAATTTGATTTCCTTACTTTTGAGTTACGCCATAAACGCTGGCTAATGATGGCTGGCTTATAAGCACATGATGTGCCTTCAGTTCAATTACTTGACTTCTGGGCCTTTTACATTCTTCTTACGTTTCTGTTGTTTATCTATAACTAGGTCTTCGCGTGCCACAAACAGTGGCACGCGACTGTTTACGACTTAATACGAGCGAATACTGAAAAATTAAAAGATTTGAAAAAATAATAATATCGCCTGTACCAACTCCATCTGTAGCTACACGCATGAACACATTAGAATAAATATAATTTTAACTCTTTGAATTTTAGTTTAGGGTTATTTCACTATAACGACACTCCGGCACTAAGTTCAGCTACAGCTATACCAGAAGTGGAATGCGGAAGAAAATCTATCTAATGATGAGTTATCGAATTGTTGCTACATGTTCGATGCAAATACTGTAATAAACTCTAGTGGTGTAAAACAGAAATTAAACAAATCAGGAAAGGGATATTCAGAGACACTTGAAAGACACTTAGAATTAACGCGCATGCTCCGCTCCTAAACTTTTTTCTGATTCAGACAAATTTGTGACATATTCCTTCGATTTTTTCCTGGCTCAGTTGATTTAAAACTGCCGAACAAGAAATTAAGCTTTTTTTAATTTTTTTATATGTTAGCTTTTTTAAAATTTTATTTTCAGTATGACCAAGAGCAAACTTTCGGGATCGAAAAGAAAGTATGAAGAGAATACTGTAATTGGTATTTTTAAAACTGTCTAGGAAGAAACATTTTTGTTTACGCATCTACATACTTCCAAGGTTCTTTGTTTGATATGTGGAATTTGTGCAGCAGTGCCCAAAAAATTTAATTCGGACCGACATTTCAAGCAACTGCATAGCGATTTCAACAGCAAATATCCTGTCGGATCACATTTACAAATGGAATTTATCAATTAAAAGAAATCTTCAGCTGGTCGACAATTCTTGTTCTAGAAGAGAAATGACGAAGAGGAAACTATGGTAAAGGTTCCTTATGAGCTTTCTCTGTTGTTAGCCCACAAGAAAAAAAACCTGTTCTGACAGAGAGGAGGTAATACAGGTGTACCAGGGCCAAACTGCCAAGTTTTGTAAAAATGTCAAAATTTTAGCTCCTCTATGTTTATTCAATTGGTATGTATTTATTAATTCTTTTTTTATTACACTTACTTTATTCCTTCTTTCACAGTTCGAAATTTAAGTTCACTCCAAATAAAATTCACCCATTTTTATCGTTTATTTTTAAAATTTTTATTTTTAAATAATTTTTATACATTTTTGGAAAAATATTTTGAATTATAACCTGTAAAATATTTACCATTTAATTAAAATATATGTATTTCTAATAATTAAAGCAAAACATTAGAGCTTTTTATTCAAAATTTTCGAAGATGTACGTGATTGTATGTTGGCGCAGTTTGAATTTGGCATATTTGTTGAAAGCGATAATAACATCTAATGAGGTTTACGCACTTTGTTAAAATTATCTGAAAGTAGGAACGACTTGACTTTTGTTCCGCTCCTGCACAATGGAAGGGATAGGAAAATAGGTTGCCATGAATTAAGAAGTTCGCCAAGTGAATGATTTTTGATGCAACGGAAAAAAATTCGCCAAGTTAAATTTTTGAATTTCTCCGTAAATTTCGCACCGAATTTTACAAAATTTAATAGATATATAATTATAATTATATATAGAGGCATATTATAATTATAATTATATATAGAGGCATATTATAATTATAATTATATATAGAGGCTTACTTTGAGTCGTAGAATCGAAAGATGGAAAAGAATTGATATGTTATTTCAGAAAAAGACCCGTTTTCTGTCAAAATACCTATATTAAAACAAGGCTATATATAAATCTAATGATAAGTCGCACTTTCGAGACATGAAAAATGCAAATTGAATTTCGTCAATCGGCCTAGTAGAACGGGAGATATAGAAGTGTCCTTTTTTTTCCTTGCGCAGTGTACATACTGTTTCTAATGTTAAATCGTTGGTAACAAGAATTGCAAAGTCTTTAAATATATCTAATGATAATGTTTGTCTTCCGTGCTTTGTCTGTTCGACATTACATGGACCGATCCCAAATAAGTGACCCCCATATCAGGCAGGGAGTGGGTCGCCAGTCTTAGTTACTCCAGAGGTAAAATGTATGTTAATCATGCTACCACCCCGGGCCCTAATGCAAGGCGTCAGACATTAAAAGTTTCTCTACAATCACTGCTACCTTCTGCGTGAGCTGGGTCACCACTCCTGGTTTCTATGTTTCATAGCGGCGGAGAACGTTCAAGCCTGGAGATCTGAATGGTAGTCAAAATTGCTACCCACCAATACTACGCGAGATGCCTGATGCACGCCATGGAACTAACACAGGGCGTTCTACACCTTGACCTGTAGGCAAGCAGAGTAAATCGAAGTCAGGATTACCTGCTTACACATACAGGTTACGGGGAACCTCCAGGCTCTTGATTTTATGCCCTCTTGACCGAGACTGCCTAGGTACAGATCCTAGCCAGTAGCTTCACAGGTTATCCTGGTATATCGAGGGGTTAAATACGTCTAAATCAAACATAAATAAAATAATAAACCAAGGTTTACAGCTTTGAAGGAAACTCTGTTGTAACGCTGCAGATAGACAGAAAATGTATGCAAAATTAACATAAACGTCTTACACGTCGAAGAATTATTTACTATTCTTAAGCGGAATTCATCTCATAATAAAAGTAAAATAACTGAAGTATTAAAAAAGTATTATCATTCAATGAGAAACATTTCTTGCAAGACAAATGCAAGTCACGCTGTGACATAATTTACAACCATGTCTTGCATAGTTTAAGTGCTTATTTTACTAAATGAAATTCACAAGTCTCTTCTTCGCATTAATTTGCGATGAAATAAGATACCATAACAAACCTTTCAATGCTTCTCTGTTAGCGAGAACGGATTCAGAAATGTATGCATGTATGGTAAAATTAGCAAAACAAAACCTTGTATTTGCCGTAGATTTAGTCAAGAACTTTCGGGGGCCAAACATATATAGATCACTCTTCGTCAAAAGCAAAGAAATTTGGAAGACTGATTCTCCTCGTTAAGAGGAACCTATACATGACTGCTCCTGAAATCGATTGAGTTTTGATTAAATCTTCCCCGAAAACAAGGTTATTACTTTGCTAATTTTACGTTTAACTTTGGCTAATTTCATATTAACTTAAAAGTTTTTATCTGTGCATGTGTATTTGTACATACACACGTACATACGTATATACATGCACACATGCATTCATGCATACTTACGTATATCTCTGAATCCGGTCCCGATTACAGAAATGCACCAACTTTTTCCTAGAAACTAATAATTTGGCTTTGGGGTTTTGAAAGCTCATTTAAAACATAAAATTTTATATTCTGTACTTCTTATTTCTGTATGAATAATTCCTAAACTTATATGCATGTCGCAATTGCTCAGCTCAAAACTGTTTCAGGTAATAAATTGAACTTTTTAAACCAAACTTTTTTTGCAAGTTAATATTATAATTTTAATAATAAGTAAGGGAGGTTATGTTTCCAATCCAAAAACTCGACAATGAGTTTATAAGATATTTCTCCCGCCTTCTTCGCACGCCTTCAAGGTATCGTGGCCAGTACGAAAACATTCTGGTACTTTCTCGGGGTTTCTGGAAAGAAAAAGAGTAAAATTACGAGATATCTATTTATTAAATGTGCGTACTCCTGAGTTTTACTTTTTCAGCGTAGCTTTCTTTTAAAACTCGTCACGCGCTGCATTACACGGGGAAATAAAACAATTTCCTCATTTAGGTTGACAATGTGCTTTTCTAGGAGGCACGAGCAGTACTTGGTTATATCTAAATCTATCTATATCTATCTTATCTATCTTGGTTATATCTATAATTCTTGGTTATATCTTATCAATCTTGGTCATATCTATAATATCTATCTTATCTATATTGGTTATATCTATAATTCTACTTATTTAGTAATAAATTCTTTACTTCGTTCAATTCTTTACTTCGATCTTGCAATGTAGAAGAAATTTATTATATATATTTTATGATATAAAATACAGTATTTGTTAAGTAGGAGGAGGCTATATGTGCTGTGTCAGTCTCAGTATGACAGCTATCCTTATACTACACCTATCCAGTACGACCCTTACAACCTTAGCTTATTTATTTATACAACTAAATTACATATTTGCAGGTTTGGAGAATCGTATTTATTTAAATTGTTCATGAAAAATATTCATTTTTACATAATACCCCGTAAAAGATTAATTTATTACTGACAAGCTTTTCATCTCAACTTTTGATGTTAAATAACTGCTCCAAATGTTTTCAGTCAGATTAATATACGGCAATTGTGCAGAGCATTACAATCGCTGGACCGATTTAGATATAACCAAGTACTGCTCGCGCCTCCTAGAAAAGCACGTTGTCAACCTAAATGACAAAATGGCTGTTGCCGAGCATGTCAAAGGGTAAAGGAAGTAACTTTCTCTTCAATAGACATATTAAGCAGCTTTTGCATTTGACGATATGCAATCTACCCAATTCATCAGTTAATTGAGATGCTACTGCAGATCAAAACTGCAATACGATGCTTTTTGATTTTGAACACTGCAGTGAGATTTGAATCTATTATTTTGTTGGCGTTGTACATAGATGTCTCCATTGTCAAATCTCAAACAGAATGATCTTTCGTCTCTGCAGATTATCATCATCATCATCGCTTACTTATGATCCTATCCTGACAAATTCTTTGTTTCGCAACGAAAGTATCACGTCTTAAAAAGTGAACCTGGAATTAACCTAGCAGCCTAGCGTTAGCTATATAAATTGGATAAATTTAGAAAGTTCTCTAAACAATTAAACAAATAATTAATTATCATTTTATCACAGCTTTTTGTGCAACTTAAAATATTTTACAGCATTGAATGTGAAACTTCATAATATTTAGCCTGACGTGAACAGAGAAGCGTGTATAAGAAAAGTGAATTTCACTGCAGAGATTCTGATTTTAGTTTTTTGTTATTCAGAAAAACTTTCCTAGCAGTGAGCAGCGCAGGAGAAACTTTCAAAACATGGAAACAAGAAATTTCCAAAGTTTCTTTTGGCAAAAATATTTGCTCCTTCTTGACGTTTGATTGATGAAAATGAATAGAGTTTTTTTTTAAATCTGCGCTAGCCTAAGGTTGCTTTTTTGCCTAATCTTAAACGTTTGATGAACTCTCTGTATCCTTAGTCAATCTCTTATCTACTACTAGTCTAAAGCACTAGTAGTAGATAAGAAATCAAATAATCAATTTCTTTAAACTTATTCTTGCTGAACTAAGAATTATATTGTTAGGATTTTTTTTTTATATATGTAACAAGAAAATTTGGACTCGAAGCTCTGCTGGAAAAATAAGATTACATGGGCAAGTTTAATTAACACTGAAGTAAATGCTATCTCGATAAATTGGCGAGAAATCGCTACTAACAACTAACTGGCGACCATTTGGTGATATTTGGGTCTAGGCCCTGTATAACTAATTGGTACATCATGCAATTGAAAATTTTAACTGATCCCTGTATGTAACTGTAACCGCAATCCGGTCCGTATATGTAACTTTAACCATATGTACCTTACAGTAATTTCGAGAAATGGAAGATACTAGATATTTCTCGGCGGCCAGGGTAAAACCGTATAAGACAGGAGACAGTATCAGCTCCTAGTTTCTTAGTTCAGAATTGAGTTCGGAGTATTGAGATTACTCCGTAAGAGCTTCGTTCTTTATTCACTTTGCATTGCGTTGTGTTTAATGTTCTTACCAGTTTGAAGTGCAACTACTAATTGTGCTCCGTCTCACTAAGAATAACTATACGAGTGTCTTTGTGGAAAGCTCCAGAGCTGTAAATTTTACAGTTCTTTTCGGTAAAGTATATTTTACCAAGCTGTCATCAGTTCCGGGTGCATTCAGTCTGTTAAGAGCCAGTACTCACTCAACAATAAAAAACTTTCGGATTGGATGGCAGATTTGTAGTACGTGAAGACATGGCGTAACAACAAAAGAAAAACGAACTTATGTTATTTCATGAAGTAGTAAACCAAAGGAAGATCTTCGTAGTTCTTTAAACCAAAATACGTTCTTACTGAAGAAAGTTAGCTCTTTTTCGGTTCAACTGTAGGGATAGAAGGAAAATTTCTCTATATCAAAGCAAATAATCTGTTTCTTAAGAAGAAAAAGCAAATAAAGTACGAGAACAAAAGAGGTGGAATTCCATCATTCAACGTACTAAAGTTAATGAGATCTATTGTTGAAATTGAGATAAGTTCATGGGAATGTTTCAGTCACTAATTAAACACCATAAATAAATCACACAGAAATAAGATCAATGAAAGTTCTTTTCCTGAAATTCATTGAACAGTTTCCTTAATTACTTTCGTAATCTTGGGAATAATTCGATGAATGCCTCATCACTCATCTGATTGATAGATAGAATCATATCAGTCAGGGAAATCATTAACGAATTTTAGAAAGAAAAGACACTAGAGAATGCAATCGAAATTTGAAAAGATTGCAAAAAAAATTGCGTAATTTCTGTTATTATTTCTTGGTGCCCAAGGAATGATAATTATGCTTAATATACAGCAAGAAATGTACTGTAGTGTGGAAAAGTCTAAACACAGTTAGTTTAATTGAAGAAAAAACAGAAAAAAAAAACTGAAAGCTTTCAGTTATGCCCAAAAGGGCGGTTTTTTTAACGTTTTGTATATTGCCTTCATTTATTAAATATCATGTTCTTTGCACGTAAACCATAAAATACAATTCAACAGCAATATCGCAAAATAATTTTAAAATGAGCATATCTTTAGAATTTCCGATACACAATCTCGCAAGCTGGAGATAAAAATGTTTTTTTATGTGTGAAAAAATGTACTGTAGTGCGAAAACGTCTAAACACAGTTAGTTTAATTGAAGAAAAAACAGAAAAAGAAAGGAAAATCTGAAAGCTTTCAGTTTTACTTTACACCCAAAGAGACGTCTTTTTAACGTTTTGTGTGCTACCTTTATTTATTAAATATCATATTTTTCGCACTTAAACCATAAAATTCAATTCAACAGCAATATCGCAAAATAATTTTAAAATTAGTATATCTTTAGAATTTCCGATACACAGTCTCGCGCTCTGCAGATAAAAATGTTTTTATCCGTACAGTATTGGCATTGCTCGCTTTGAAAACTTTGAGTTTGTTAATCAAAAATTCGTTAAATTGTTACAAAATATGAAATCGATAATTAAACAACTTTCATATCTAAATTCGGGCTCCCGTATGCCTATATTTGAGTCTAAACATATGTTATGCAAAATTTGATGGCTCTAGGTACCGTTATCATAATGTGAAAAACATACATACATTTATGCAGATTCTTCTTTATTTAATTTCTTTAAATATTACACAGGTCTCTAATATTTGGTGGCAACAATTTGAAAAGTGAATCGACATTTATAGTGAACTAACGCAAAATGCCAAAACAAAATTAATAGCCGTTATGGGCTAGCGCCGTTTGCGCTAATAATATTTTTTATAATGAAGGTTGCAACTAAGTAAACAATGCTTGCATTTTAAAATTGCAAATTTTTTTAGACATCTGTAACCTAATTAACGCAATGTTTGCATTATAAGTTTAAGATTTAGATTGCATGGTTACAATCTAAAATTTCCAAGAAGAGGTTACCGATAAAAATTTAGAATTAAAAATATATTAATAAAATGAAAAAAATTAAAACATCACAAAAATTTAAAAAGTGAGATATTTCAAAGATTGATAAAATTACCTAATGGTTGCACTGCAATCTAAATGCGTTTTAATTTGCAGCGATTAAATACATTGTCCAAAATAAGCAAAACAAAGATTTAAATTATTAAGAAATGAGTTTATTGACTTTAAATCTGTCAGTTTTTTATTCAACACAGTTTTGCTACACATATTTAAATCACAGCTCATTCATCAAACTTGAAAGGCAAATTAAATATTTGATGTCTTGCGGAACAGCAGCACTTTTAAAATCGGCTATGCTCAAAAGCGTTTGGAAAACAAATTAAAGATCTCACGTTCCGTACATTAGCAACACTTACTAAGGCAGCTTGTAGATTCGTCCTGTTATTTTCATCCATGCATGATTGTGTATATAGCTTTTATTATTCCAGACCTATGACAAAAAAATAACCTCATTTGAGGTGAAATAATAGCAATATAGTAGAATTTCTTCATCAGAAATAAGTGTATAGCACCCATTTCGGATTGCTCTTGAAAACAATAATTATTAGTTAAAATTATATGTATACTAACATGAAGGAAAATCACCTATATCATTATATTTACTAATCTATATTAAAAAACGTTTACACCTATATTTCATTCAAAACAATGAGACATATTTCAACTAACAGCTAAGTGGCATCATCGCTTTCCTCAGCTGAGTAGATTCATCTATAGAACAAGGCTGCTATAAATACGAAGCAATAAAACTTTTTTTAATGTACAGAACTACCGTAAACTGTGTAAGGATTTATTTATTTTCAATTAACCAGTTATTTTATGTTCAAAGCATTTACTGTCTTTTTGGCTTTCCCTTTTGCTCTACCAGAATTCTAATTTCTAGTTCGTGCGTATTCAAATGAGGCAGAAAAAGGTAGTATTTAAAGGAGTTTTAGATTGTTGAATCAGAGTATGTTTCGTCTGCTGAAAGTCAAGTTACTAGTTGAAATTCTTAAGTAACAGTCTGTGGCTTTGCGTTATTCTTCCCATTAGGGCTTGTCACGCTGGTATTAGGATTGAGCTAACTTGCACGTTATTCATTCTGTGTAGCCTTTGGCTACTTAGCTTTAATCTGATTTCATTACTTTTGAGTTACGCCATAAATGCTGGCTGGTTTTGTAAGCACAAGAAGTGGCTTTTGTTAAATTACTGAGTTTTAATTGAAGGGAATTTTACACCCTTCTTCCTTTCTTTCTCTTCTTACTGAACATCGTTTAAGCTTCAGTTTGATTCCCAAATCAGTTTATGCTTCCAAAGAAGGTGAGATTCTACAACTGCTAAATTTACATAATATAAATGTGCAGAATTATTGTTTCAAGAAAGTTATTTTAGTGATAATACCATTGAAATCAAATAATTACATATTTATGCTAAAAATGTCTGATGAATAAAAAATGGCAAAGCCGGGAAACAAAGAATTGAACATTAGTTGAACATTTTTTAATTAAAGATTTTGTGATTAATCTGCAGACAAAATAGGTTTTCTTCAGTCACCTAATCCGAGGTGAACTCTTATATGTATATATTTCTTTATTACGTGCTCCGCCAATAGGCATGACCCAATGGAAAGGAAGGGATGTTCCTTGAAGGACTTTTAAGGAAAACTGGCTCGTATCCACGTCACAGATGGGAACGACCAAGAAAACTCCTATTCAGCCAACCCGTTCACGAGAACCCAACTACTAGAGTTCAGCGGCTTTTACCACTCGGACGCTGGTGGACTGGTGAGAACAAATCGAACTGTCCAAAAACTTTTCTGAGCATTTTTCGGAATATACCTCACATGCGAAAATATTTTTGCGACAGTCTAGGATTAGAGATTTTTAGAAATATGTAAACTGAACTGGTATCAAAATATACAGGAAGTGGAAAAAGGGAAACAATTAAAACATAAAGTGTATGAAAGCCGTATGCAAAATATACTTAAAACATCTTATTTGCTCCAGTGTGTGACTTCATAGTGCTTTAGTGTATAGTGCCTATATACAGCATGTAGATAAAATGAATTACGTTGCGTAAAATGATCAATTCCAGTTATCTGTCTAGAGATTCCAAAAGGTTTCTCATTTGCTTTTAAAAGGAAAAGAGTACCCATAAAATGCACGCCTTCATATATTTCTTTTAAAAATGTGAATGAAAGTACAAAACAAAATTCTTTTTAAATACCAACAACACATATCTTATATATATAGGCTATGCTTTAAAGCGTAGATGAAGGAAAGAGGTACTTTTTAGCATCTTTCGATATTCATCGTGGCTGAGAAGACAGTAGTGGCTGTAGATAAGGCTGAGTGGAAAGGCATGATGGCTCACCTAACACAACTAAGCTTTAAGTGTCACAATCTTTATTTTTACGCATATCAAATCATCCTTTTGCAGACAAGATATTTTTTAATCATAGTTGAATACAATAATTTCCATGTACACGAGTTTTAAAGTACGTCATTTTAGATGATTAAGCATAGCAGAAAAGCGTCTGGTCAGGAAGAAAGCTTAGGCGAAAAGTTAACACTGCAATTCAAAGGAAGAAGGGGGGAGTCAAAAGTTTCAGTTCCAAGTTAAAAAGTTTTGTTTTACAATTTAGTGATTGAGCAGGAGGTATCTGCATTAAAACGTTAAGTAACATGGTAGGATCTGCAGTTTGGGAGAACAGATAAATTTAGGGGGGAAAGCACCAAATTTAGAGTAGTTAATTTTGAGGTCGTCAATTATTCTTACAGAAGCTATCACATTTTGTTATATTTTACATATACATAGATATATATATATATATAGAGAGAGAGAGAGAGAGAAACCAAAGAAGCAATAGATTTTGGTTTATAAGCAATAGATTTTGTCTGTTATTCTGCGCACATATTTACAGTTCTAGACTTCGCACAAATTATTTCCATCATGTAAATTTTCAAATTATTTCCTCTTTGGAGCTAAGTTGACTTTTAAAACTTATTTCCCATCTGAAATGATACAGAAAATATTTTCTTAGTAAATTAATAGTTCTAAACTTTATGAATTCTAATCAAAATGTATATTTCTTTATTTTCTGAATATCTTGATACTAGCGAAATACGAATTAAATTCGATTGTAATTTCAACAAGCATGTTCGAATTTAAATACACGAATAAAAACCTTTTTTGAAAAATTTAATGAAAATATTTTACATGAGAAATATCAATATTAAGCGAAAGCACATCCACATTTTTTTTTCTTTATATACCAATAATTTTCAAAAGAATGTTTGCGTTCATTATACAAAATTTTCTATATTTCTCACTGCACACACACACACATATATACAATATATATATATATATATATATATATATCATATTTGCAGTCGAGAGTCTGTATGTTTTCTTAGCGAGTGGAAAGACTGCAGACTGACGACAGACGAATTTCATTTTAAGAATTCCACATCTTTATTCGATTAAAATGACAGCTCATTTTTCTTTACACATATTCGATGCATACTCGAAGATCACATATTCGATGATAATTTACATAGTAATAAATTTAGAACTTTGGTGTCATACATGTTTTTTAACAAAGGAAGAGGCACAGCAAAGCGTGTATGTACCAGAGAATAGCAGAAAGGGATTTGACGAAAAATGTCACGTAGGGCTATTAATAGTAGCGTTTACATAACAGACGAGAGAGTTCTGCAAAGTATTTGACTAGGGGGAAGATCTTGAAATCACGGAAATAGAGGTTGCTGTTCGCGTACAGCAAAGCCATCGTTTTCTTTTTATATTTTACATCTTTTATGTAAGATAAAAATATGTTATTTAGTTTGCATCTCAATGCTTGCGTCTGCGCACGCGTCTTCATCTTTTGGAGTTTTGTTACGTGAGAATGGGAGCTAAGACTCTCTGAGAGAATTCATGGCTTCGAGTGGCCATGAGCTGTGTAAAATTGATGAAAATAAATGTGTTATTCTTATAGTCCAGCTAGTAAATTCCTGCGTGTGTGCCGCAACATCTTGTCCGTTTGGACCGAAGCGTAAGAGTCATCGACAAGTAACAAGTAAGTCAGCAGTTTCGATTTAAAAATGAAGTGCCAGTTCATTATTGAGATACTGTATAACAGTTTTAAGAAAATATTTATAGAAAATATTTATAGTATTTATGTACTGTGTTAAAAGTATTTTGAGAACAATTACTTTGTTATCTTATGTTATTTTATTAAGAGCATAATGTTGATAAAAGGTACACTCAAAGAAGATTTAGAACTAAATATAGAATTAATTAATATAGAATTAACTACTAGCTTACGAACTAAATATAGAATTAAGTGATAGGATAACTGTTGCAGATTTAAATCTAGCGACTAAAAGTAGTGTAGCTTTTAAATCTGATCCAGATTCGGTCATAGAGTTGGTTAATTCCATAGCAGAGCAGTAGAGCATCGTAAATCTGAAGAAACTAAAGTATTACAATTAGAACAAATTAAAAAGAAGAAAATTCCGATTCCTTAGATTCCCTTATTGAAAGTATAAGAACTCCAATAGGTTGAAAGTTCCAAGTAAACCTGAAAACTGGAGTTATATTTCATCTCCTTTGGAAAGAGCTTTCACGACAAATTATGTGCCTGAGAAATCTAAAGCGGAAATATTGTTAAACTTGTTAGGAGAACTGTCTTCGAACATTATCGTGTATATAAGAGATGAGGATATAAGTGACTATGAAAAAGTAAGGGCTATTGTTCTAAAAGAATTCGAACCTACGCCACAAATTGCTTTAGAGAATTTTAAAAAGGCTCAACGCCTAAATGAGTCCCGTGTACAATTCGTGTCGCGATTAACGACAAATTTTGAATATTACTTAAAATTGAGGGAAGTGTCTGATTTTGAAACTTGGAAGCAGTTAATAATATCAGACAAATTGTTTGAGACATTAGATCGAGAAACGTCAGCCCATATTTCTGTAAGGCAAGCTGAAAGTTGGATTTCACCTCAACAAATGGCAAAGGAAGCAGATTTATTTTTCACATCACGAGGAAATTCTCTTACTGAAAGTGTGAACAGCTTTAAAAAATCTCGCAGCAATTCTAAAACGTTGAAAAATGTTTCAAAGGTATTTTTTGCTGGTGCAAAGGCTTAAAGTGTGTTCTTTGCGAGGAAATCATTTCTTGGCAAAATGCCCAAATTACTTGAAACTGCCGGTGAACGATCGAGTTGAAAGAGTTTAATAAATTGGGCTTTAATTGCCTAGCATTAAATCATTCTGTCAAAAACTGCAAATCAAAGGTTTCATGTTCCGTATGCGGGAAAAGACACTATTTCATTTTCCGATAGGAAATAAATCTTCCAAAGTAAACGAAAAAAATAAAAACGAAACAGCGATTAGTTCTAGTGTACTTTACCCTCTAGAGCGGTAATGCTAACAGCGGTAATGCTCTGTTTACAGCGACAAGTGTAAACAAATCAAAAATTGTTCTTTTAAGTACCGCGATATGCTTTATTAATGATGGTATTATTGAAATTCAGCTACATCCAGTCAAAACATTGCTTGATATCGGTAGTACTTCATCCGTTATAAGCAGAGAATGCGCGAATAGGTTCCAATTGAAGACAGATAAAGTAAACATCGCAATTTCCGGACTAAATGATCCCTTGTTTACAATTCGATCGAGAGTTTCGGCATGCATTAGCAATAAAGGTAAAAGTTATGTGAGACATTTAGACCTATTACACCCCAAATTTGATTCCTTCAAGGAAATTTGATATCAAAATGCAAGATTTTAGTAACATAAAATTAGCTGATGAAAATTTCAATGTTGCAGAATGTATAGAGATGCTTTTGGGAGCTGAGGTTTTCTTTGAAATATTAAAAGTCTGAACAGATTCGCTACGAAAACTCGAGTCTTGTTTTACAAAACAGCGTATTTGGTTTTATTGTATCAGGAAGCGTTACATCAGAAGAACAGAACCGAGTACATTGCGGATTAATGAAAACAACGGACGACTTAGAACAAAGAGTGAAAACATTTTGGGAGGTAGAGAATGTTGAAACAGCCGTTCCAAAAAATAAAGAAACAGCAACATGTGAAGAACATTATGTGCAAACTCATGAGCGGAACGAAGGAGGAAGATACATCGTAACAATGCCGCTAAAAGAAGACCCTAGTTGCTTAGGAAATTCAAAAGATGTGGATCTTGAAAGATTGCATTCACTATGGAAAAGATTCGTGAAAGACCCTGAAGACTTAAGTCTGTATCAGGATTCTTTCAAAGATTATGAAGAGCTTGGGCATATGACTGAGGTTAAAGAGAAAAGAAAGCCTAGGGTAGTGTACTATACGCCACATCATGGGATATATTGCCCTCAAAAAACGACAACTACATTGAGAACAGTGTTTAATGCATCATGTTTAACATCAAATGGAATTTCACTAAATTCTTTACAGCGTAATGCAGGGGTTATTCAAGATGATCTCTTTTCAATTATGCTTAGATTTCGAAAGTACCCATTCGCATTTACAGCAGATATCAGAAGAATGTATAGAATGATTGAAATTAACCCTGAACAGAGATGCCTGCAGCGAATCTTGTGGAAAAAAAAGAGATGCACCTGTAAAAATCTACGAGCTTAATACTGTGACCTACTGTACAGTTAGTGCTCCATACTTAGCTATGAGAACGCTTAAGCAACTGATTGATGAAGGTCCAAAATTTCCATTAGCTGCGCCAATGTTACTTACAAATTTTTATATGGACGATGTGCTTAGTAGAGCGGAATCTGTGAGTACAGCAAAGGAACTTCACTCTCTGTTAACTGCAATACTAAAGAGTGCAGGAATGACACTACACAAGTGGTGCAGTAATCATGCTGAACTTGCGGAAGATAACCACACCTATCCTTCTCCTAATGAAGGAGAATCTACAACACTCGGAGTGTCTTGGAAGTCTAGAGAGACTGTTTCAGTTTTAGAGTGAAACTCGATAATGACAGAGTTGTTACCAAACGACAAATATTGTCCACAATTGCAAGATTGTTCGACCCGATTGGTTTACTAAGGCCAATCATAAGTCAAGCCAAAATATTCCTCCAACGATTGTGGTTGTTAAAACTGAATTGGGATGAACCACTACCAAAAAAAGAAGCTAATGAATGGAAAAAATTCTCTATCGAATTGGAAATGATAAATAAAATAGAAGTTGAGAGGCTTATTCTTATTGCAGAAGTAGACCAGGTGGAACTTCACCGATTTGCAGATGCCTCTGAGGTAGCATACGGAGGAGCCATATATTTCAAGTCCCGTTCGAGAGATGGAGAAGTGAAAACAAAGCTAGTGACTAGTAAATCCAGAATCTCGCCTGTAAAACGAGTTACTGTTTCGAGATTGAAAGCTTTATGCGGCAGTCTTGCTTGCAAGGTTAATAGTCAGTAATATCTGCATTAGAGATTTCTGTGAACAATGTGGATCTGTGGAGTGACTCCATGATCGTACTTTCGTGGTTACAAAAGGAGCCTTACCAATTGAAAACGTTTGTTGCAAATCGAGTGGCAACAATTCAAGAGTTAACTAATGGTTATCAGTGACGTCATGTGTCATCAGACACATTACAAGACTTGCGAGGAATCTCTGAAGAGATGGGAGGAACTCAACTCATACTCTCTGGAGATCTTCGGCAAATACTTCCAGTTATCCCCAAGTCAACATTAATAAAGGAAATCAATGCATGCTTAAAGCAAATTACATCTCTTGGCATACATAAAAATACTGCGATTAACAAAAAATATGAAATTTGGACTATCGGAAGACGACACAACAGCACATTTTGTTCAAAATCTCAACAGTGATTTCTGCAACATGTGACTATGTTGAAAGCGAACTCATCGACTAGATTTATCCAAACATTGTTCACAACTATACCAATCCGAAGTAAGTATTTCAAACGGAAAATTTGGCAACTAAAAATAATATTGTCGACGTTATCAACTTTAATATCCAAAAGAAAATTCCCGGTGAAGAGGGGACATACAAATCGATTGGCACGATGGTAAACGTTGAAGAAAGCCTTAACTTCCCTACATAATAACCA
>KK115515.1:569508-586001 GCA_000611955.2 Stegodyphus mimosarum
ATGCCTTACACTGCCTTCGACTGAAAATTGGATCTCCGATGATTCTACACAGACATCTTAACAAAACTATGAAGGATGGTCGTCAAACAGCTATTGAATAACATTATCGAAGCCGAACTTATGACTGGAAAGGACAAAGAGCACACAGTATTTAGATATCTGCTGAACTGCCATTCCAATTTAAAAAACTGTAATTTCCAATCAAATTAACCTATACTTTTACAATTCACAAAGCTCAAGAACGAAATTTAGAACATTGCGGCATCAACCTCAAAGACTCCTGTTTTTCTCGTGGTCAAATATGTAGATTTTATCGAGCAGGAAATTCGAAAATATTGTACATATATACCCCGGAATATGCTAGAATGTGTTTTCAATAAAAAAAATTATCTCTTCTATTTTGAAGTTTATCCTTTTATCCAACTACCACACAATCTCATATCAATTCCCTGAGCGAAGCCGGGCATTCCCAGCTGGTAATGAATAAGAGAAATAATGTACATTTTACATGTGCACAGAGACTTCACCGGTATGCTATCGCCCTAACATAAAATCAACACTCACACAAGGACAATATTACGGAAACTTACATTTACAAACGTAGTTTATAGTTATCTAGTAATATGAAATATTATACTGTAACTTATAGTTGGCAAATAATTAGAATAAAGCTAATAATTAAGAAGGCGCACAATCAAAAAGCTAAGACTTGGACCCGAAATTAGTTTTTGAACTAACGCATCCATTTTATGATGGAAAAGAGGCTATTTATTTTTGTCCTAAAAAAATTTAAATTGGTTTAATGTAAAATTTATAAAACAAAATCTGGTGTCTACACCACATGACTTCCTTGTACGGAATATTAAATTATACGCATTATGCATTTCATTTAAACATATTGGATTGTATTAAATCTACCTATATATATCATCGAGAGCGCGTAAACAACAATAGAATAAATGCACTCTTTAGAATTCACTATATTTGTTTAGACCAGCGACGCTTTGGCGCTAGGTTCACTTAACAGCGTTACATCTCATTAATTTTATAATTCATCAGAAGGCACAAAAACTATGTTTATAATCTGGAGAATTACCTATCGTTGCCACATGTTCTATTCAAATATATAATAAATCTAAAACGATGTGTAAAAGAAATTAAACAAAGAAAAAAAGAAACAGTTTTTCACAGACGATTCAGTACTTCTCATTCAATTAATTCAGCTCTTAATTCGCGACAGGGCAAAAATACATAAACACTCAAAATATCTATATTAACAATTACGAAGTAAATCTTGAACACTTATTTCCTCGAATAAATTCCAGAATGGATTAAGCATGATTTAATTCGCAATAATAAAAGAAAGCGTTATCTTTGTTGTTGCGAAGCTTAGTTTCTCTAAATTGGCAACAAATCCAATATTCTGCTAAGTTTCAAATATAAACAAATATGGCTGATATGTTAAAAATAATTAGGCTTAACCGCACTTGAAAGATAAATATAAAAAATAAATACAGTTAAAACAATTTAAAGAGCAATTTTTACAATTAAAATTAGCTTCTGCGCAAAACCAAGCAATTCGGCTACTGGGAAAGAAGGCAGATTTTTCGGTGCCAAAATTGAAAGTTTACTTTTGGTCTCACTCGACAGAAAGGACACTGAAGGCGTAGAAACTGAGTTAATATATGGAATAATTTAATAACTTATAATTACAGAATGTATTAAGCATGATTTAATTCGTAATAATAAAAGAAGACGTTACCCTTGTTGTTGCGGAGCTTAGTTTCTCTAGGTTGGCAACAAATCGAAAGTTCTGCTAAGTTTCAAATGTAAACAAATATGGCTGCTACGGTTAAAAAAAATTAGGCTTAGCTGCACTTAAACAACTTTTAAATTGTTGATAATTCTACAACTATTTCTTTCAGGTTAACTAAAGGCATAAAAACCTGAACCGGAAGGTAAGAGCAACATAATTCAATCATTTTTAAAGCAAAAAATGCACAATTTACCAACATATAAGAATAAAAAACTGAGCTCACTAAGCCGAGTAACGGAGTGGATATATATATACATAAATTTATATACTTTTGGTGCGACCGACTGCAACCAAAATAGGAGGTGCACATTTACATATTATAGCAGTCCTATATACAAACTTTCAACATTCTGAGGCTACTCGTTTTTGAGTTATGCGAGATACATACATAGATATGTACGTACGTATGTAAGCACAGACGCCACTGAGAAACCTCTTTGGAATCCATTTTAAATCAGTTTTATAATTTTCTTGGGGAAAAAGAATCCTTTATTCTGTTCTTACGTACGAATGTCACTCAAAAACATCGTTAAATTGCATGCGATAGCGGTCAAAATGGGTAGTATTTTCTTTGAAATATGATACTCGAAATTTTTCGCGATTGCAATAATCCCTTCTTATTTCGTACAAGGAAGTAAAAAGCAAAGAAAAAATTAAGAATACTTTACATCCGTATGTGGTATTGATCTCTAGTGATTTCTTCTTTTCCCTTTCTTGGAAAGTTGCCACACCCTCCCACTTCACTCTGTATCTTATTAATGACTGGCTATAAATGATAGACGTGGTCTCTTCTGTGATACTGTCTAGGCATGTCATGGCCTTTCCTGAAGACCTTCACCGGTCGCTGTCTCCGTCCATATACTCTAACCTCAGTCTCTGCTTCTGAAAGTATCTGAAGGCCTTTATAAACATTAATTGGAAGTGTCTTTGACTTTAAATGAGAAATCCACCAAGTCTTTGGCTCTTACCTTTTCCTCATAACCAATGAATATTGAAATTTATTAGAAGTTAAATTCCTTTAGCAGGTTGTTGGAAGTAATCAAGTAAGCTCAAAAAGTAAAGTTAACTTCTAGTTTAAAACAGACTGCAAAACAATATTTTGTAATTATCAATGACAATGTGTTTTGAATTTTTTTAACGAAACTTCAGCAATTTATAAGAATAAATTGCACGTTTTGCAGCTTAGCAAATCTTTAATATGTAGCGCAGAAAGAAATTAATATTAATTTTTTAGTTTATAACCTTAAAAGTGAGCATTTGGTCTAGAACGTTTTAGGAAAGTGAGCATTTCGTCTGGTACAATGTTTTTTAAATATTTTTTTTATAAAACCTTTGGCAATTTATATGTCAGTACGTTAAGAATACGTTACGTTTTGCTACTGAGCAAAACTTTAATACATAGCGCAAAAGGAAATTAATATTTATAGTTTCAAACTTTTATTAAAAGTGAGCATTTTGTCCCGAAGCTGGAAGTGAGCATTTTGTCTGCAACAATGCTTTCCGAATTTTTTTAACAAACTCATCCGGCGATTTATAAGAATAAGTTACATGCTTCCCTATTTAAAAAAACTTTAATATTGTTACGAATTTCGTACATAGATAGATAATTTTAGTGAAATTATATGTGAATTTCTTTTTTCTGAACAATGCAAATGAAAATCTAACGAAACAATGCTGAGCTGGAAAAATAAGAATATAAGTCTATTTGAGTAAATGCCTACCTCGTTATTTTTGCAAGATATCGTTAAGCTGGCGACTAATTTTTATCACTAAATTTGGCGAGAAATCTCCAAAAGTCGTCAAACTTAAGACCTTTTGGTGACATTTTGGTTCGGTCCCTGTATAACTGTGATGTATAATATAACTAAATAACTGTAGTAGCGCAAGAACTGGACTCCCGTCCTGGGTCTGCCTTTCGGGGTGAGCGTGTCCAAGCTCCTGAGACCCCTTCAACGGCGGCGCAGACCTCACAGTCCCTGCCCGGCTTTATACAAAGCATGGGACAAGGAAGAAAACGCTAGCAAAATAGAAAAACGAAGAAATTGAACACTTGACATCTTTGCCTCCGGGCACCACTCCATTTGCATCGAAAAGTCGCTTGGCGCCTTGTCCACTTTGTCAGTCCCCGCCACTGGGACTATGGGGACCAAACCCCCGATGACCAGGTCGGTGATCTCCAAGCTAGCTCCACCACAGACAGAGGAGCAGACACGACAGTACCAGTACGGTCCCTGCCAAGCCTGAACCAACCTGAGTATAAACTCGGGCTCTAGTCCTGTGAAGTCAACTTATATACCCCCGTGGTTGAGACTGCCTAAGTACAAATCCTAGCCAGTACTTCCCAGGAATTCTCCTGAGTCAACCCCCGGGGGGGGACTAAATAACTGTAATTGATGCTCTTTGTAATTGAAACATATTCGGTCATCATATGCCTTCCAGAAATTTCGAGAAGCAGGAAGTACTAAAAATATCTCGGCCCTTGGCTGAAGGCTGTATAAGACCGGAGAGAGCATCAATTTCTGAGTTGTGAGTTGTTAATCAGCGTGAGTTCTGAGTACAGAAATGCCTCCTGGTTAACTTCGCTCTTTAGATACGCTTTGCATTGCACTTGGTTTAAAGTTCTTATTAGTTTGAAGTGTAACTACTGATTGTACTTTCTGATACTTTTAAGATATGTACGACTATTTTTCGCATACAAGTTTCTATTCTATAATTTAACATGCATAGTAAAAGGAGTTAAGTGTGTTTCTGCAGGCTTTACAACTTGCAAGCAATTATCTGAGATGTCGTCAATTTGTTTCCCTTCGTTGTTGAAATCATGAAATGGTCTTTGTATATGCTTGTGACATGTGAACAGCCTTGTCTGGGGTAGAGAAATACTTCCCTTGTCTACCTGGACTCTTCCCAACTTCCAGAGAGAATTTTTTTGCAAAATTTAATGCTTTCGATTCGTGTGATACATTACGCCCAATTTCCATTCTTCAATATCATTTTCATATGCTATTTATTTTCTCAAGCATCTTCATTAGCTGCTTTTGACATATTCAAACACGCAATAATCAAAATTCACTTTTATTATGTAAGAAAACATACGTAATAAAAGTTATCAATGTGTTAACTCCAGCCTTGTCCCGCGTACTCGCTTGACGCAACATATTCTTAATTTTCACATTCTTAATTTCAGCATAATTTATTTAAGCCTTGTTTAGTTAAATTATTTTAAGCAAAGGTTTTAATCCCATCTAATGTAAAAGAGGAAACGGCAAGTTTTTGCATTTTTTTTGTGAGTATCTTCTAATTTTTTATGCCCATGCACACTTTGGGAAAAAAATGGGGCCCTTCTACGAAGACGGGCATCTGGAAGTCCAAATTTGAAATTTGGAATTCGTTGTTTCATTATCGATTTCGTATTTTGTAAACCTTTAACGAATTTTTGATTAGCAAACTCAAAGATTTCAAGGAGAGCAATGGCAACGTTGTACAGAAAAATATGTTTACCTCAAGCGCGTGAGACTATGTATCAGAATTTTAAAGATATGCTCAATTTAAAATTATTTTGAGATATTGCTCTTGAACTAAATTTTATTTTTTAAGTGCGAAGAACATTTAATAAATAAAGATAACACACAAAATGTTAAAAAAACGCCTCTTTGGACGTAATTTAAAATCTGAAACCTTTTAGAATTTTTCCTCTCAATGTACATAACTATTAATTCCTTTAATTTTATTTTATTTCACACAGTTTTAGTTTGGATATTAATCAATTCCTCTGAACCATGTTTTATTAAATGAAAAACATTATGATATGTATAAAACATTTTCTTTCTCGGGGCATTGAAGAATTTTAGAGGGAATCGGGTACCATGTTTCAGGAAGTTCTACGCCACAGTTTTTCACAAGTAGCCTTGATCAAGAGTTTGCAAATACGGTTTAGAACTTTCGTAATTCTGGGAAGCAGGTATTAATTCATAATTTGAATACCTATTACAGCATTTTTTCTTTTTCATTTGCTTCAGTTTGTGGAGTTTGTCATTTCTGCAGAGAATAAACTAGTTCGAAACTCCTAACAGACGTATAGCGAATTTATCTCTGAGTGTAAAATTAACTGCAAAGTCTTTGAGAGACTTAAAGTAAACCTTTTTATTTAAGCATAACCTTTGAACATAAATGGACTTTCTCGTGCTAACAGAATCAACCAAAACTTGTTGTGATGCTACTAAATTTACAGACAAATTCAAATTTGCAACCTAAACTGGTAGTCAAAGACTGCACAATTAAATTTAAATGTAAAACAACTCTATTCGGCATATCAAATTTAAATATAGGCAGCTATAGTGTAAAGCCAAATAATTACAAAACTTATCAGAGCTGGACGGAACTATAACGTGGCCATGAGGGGCAGAAACACACCCTGACTTACAATCCCCCAACCCCAGCTTAAATACAGTTTAACTCAGTTTACATTCTAGTGAGGAAACGGAAAGGAGAAGTTATAGTAAAGGCTAAACTGATTAATTTAAATAATACATCTTACACATTATTGTCAGAAACAAATGCTGACGTTCAGAAGTTTTAAGTCCTAACTTATCTTATCTTCACAGATATTTTTTCTCCCCATGACATAGGTGCTGAAACAGATAAAATGGAAATGCTTATTAATGCACAAGCTACTAATATAAATGCTGTCATGCAACAGATTAAATATAAACGGTTGACTGTAAAATATCCATAATACATTATCTACCCCTAAAAATTTTAATAACAAACTTAACGGATTTATTAGGTTTCGAAATTCCTTTCAAAAGTTACAGGTTTGTTAACTGAATTCAAAATAACAAATAAAAGCAGCAAAGTAAATTGAACTAATTACTTCATTGATGCACATTTACTGTTCGAAAAACACGCCATACTCTATATTAAATTAAATATATCACATAGAACCTTTATTAAGCACCTAAGTATTAAAAGTTTCCCCTTTTATCATATCTGGTACACTTTCACTTCGATTTTATATTTAAGAGTTGTAGAGAAAGAAGATAAAATATAAAAGCTGTTAAGAAGATTCCGAAGTATTTATTCACAGGCTGATTGAACTAGAACAAAAGAATCTCAGAGAGGTTTGCTTTAATGATTGCAGTAATTGGTGATACACATAAACAAATTTCAGTGAAACCTGTGTGAGGCGACCGACCATTGATGGTTCCAGATGGTTTAGATTTCTTTGATAAATGGTGGCTTTACAAAACGTTAATGTTGATAAAGTTCAGAACTGTTATTTGAATTATAATGAAACCTCTCACAGCGACCATTTCCACAAAATGACTACTTTAAACGTTACCAGTTTTTCAAAAACAAATTACACTACTGGCTGTTAAAATTGTTACACCAACAAGGAAAGCAAATAACAGATGATGTTTATTGGACACATGAATTATAGTGGAAAGAAAAGTGATAAATTTGTTTAAAGTTAAGACATATAGATGCTGAGAAATCAGTAACCATAACAGCCACCTTTGGCAGCAATAACAGCGTTTATCCACCTGGACATGGAGTCAAATGGGAATTGTAGCGCGTGTACGGATACAGCTGTCCATGCATCTTCAATGCTACACCACAGTTCAGCAATAGTAATGGATGGTGAGCGACGCTCACCATCCATTACTACCATTACGGTATTACCATTACTGATCCAATAGTTCGATAGACCACGCGTTTTCAATTGGCAAGACATCGGGAGAATGTGCTAGCCAGGGCACCTTTCTTTATTGAGGAAGATCAGGACGGTACGAACAACATAGGATTGTGTACTGTCTTGCTGAAACAAGCGTTAGGAAGGCCTCGAAGATAGGGCACAGTCCACTCTGAAAATGCAACGGTTGCTGTTCAAAACGCCGGGAATGCGAACAAGAGATGATCGAGACGTTTACCTAATGGCACCCCATACCATCATTCCAGTTGATGGGCAGTATGGCGATGTCCAGTGCAAACTGGCAATGTGCGTTCTTCACGATGCCGCCAAACAAGGATGTCGTCATAGTAATCACCGAGATTCGTCTGTAAAGATGACGTGACACCATTCTTACATCAAAAGTAGCCGACGACACTGTCGCCGTGCTGACCTGTCCATGCTGTTGCAAACGTTGTCGAATGTATCGAGCAGAAACTTGTTGTCTTGCAAACGACTCAATTTCATGATGTTGCTGTACAGACATATGTGGTCATTTGGTCATTCGGATGTGGACCTTTTCTCGGTTGTTAGTGATGGGGGAGAGGTGCACGTTCCGTGTGACTGTCCTGAACCCATCGATTTTATACTCTGCGAACAGTCATGGGATCTCGACTGACGCAAGAAGCAATATTGCTGTAGAATACAACGTAATCTCGAGAGGCTATATTTTTCTTCGATCAAAGTCAGCCAAGTGATAAGATATTACAACAACTTTCTTAGCCGAAACCATCGTTCAAATGCAAACTGAGTATGAGAAAACTGCTGTCAGATCTTTGATTTTATACACATCGTTAGGTGTATTTCACCTGCTTTGCATGAATGCGCTAAAATTCTAATCGTTTGTACATCACAGCATGTTCTATCTGTCATGCAAATTTCATGTACGTGGCGTGCCGCCTTCCTGGTGTAACAATTTAATGGCTATTTGTGTTTATAGCAGCAATTATATTTTCTAAGACAAGAACCTTTCTGAACGATCAGATAGTCTAGAATCTTGGGTTTTCATTATAAGGAAGTTTCATTACGTGTTTTTAGGAATAATCATCAGGAGAGACATATTATTCAAATAATCTCCATAATATGTTTTATCCTATAATTTATTTTAATTAAGTTCACAGTATACGTTACAAGTAGTTGTGTCCAGCAGATTTTAATTAACTTCTGCATTAACATACAAATACAGTTAACACTTTTTCTTAATTCAATGGCGAGACATTCAAAACGTAACATAGAATTTATTGAATGAACATTTTAATCATAAAATGCGATGAATTTTAAACAAAGACTCAAGCTATTCTTTATAGCAAATGTGATTTTTTGTATTTCCGCATGTTATTTTACATTACAAACAGAGTGAACGAAACCGTATCTAGTGTAAAACTAGCCGGCTGATAAGCACTGATTATTAAAAACGCCGATTTTATTAGACTTCCTGTCAGTACTTTGTAATACCGCACGTAATGATAAGATTTAAATGCTCTTTATACCCTTATGTTTTAATTAATATTTTTAAAGAAATTTTAAGTGCATTACCTTCCCAAGAATTTTATTGTTAAGCCAAGATATGTAAAGCTGAACATCTAGAATTAAGTAGCAGAACTATCTAGACCCTATAATTTTATATCCATCACGGTAAACCCACGTCTCAATCATCTTACTAACTGAAGTGAACTCAACACCGTGCACTCTCTCATAGACAAATACGATCAATCATTATTTTTTCAAGGTACTTGTAATGCGAAAAGTGTCCGGTCAAAGTGACCATTCGTGAATTGCGCGATTTAATGTCGCAATTCGTGTAGACTATCGCAAAATATCATTACGTAAGTGTTAATCCTGTCTTAAGGGCCGAAAGAAGAATATGGGGCGTACCTGAACATGTCTCAGTGTCAGCAGTTCTTGACTTGACATCATCGCTTACCACTTGGATAGACATTGCCGTAGCAAACTTAGGTCATTCCGTGCTGTTGACCAATTTTCTCCTTACAAGCAAAATGACGATTGTTTAACGTTAATGACCGGAAACATGTCGTGAACAAGAATGGTCCGGTGTGTAGATTCGAAGAACTCTTCTGATGGAAACTGGGTTATGTCTGTTTGAACAACTCTCTTGAAGTTCAAGGAAATAATAAATCTTTAATTAATGGTAGATGTTATGTGAAATCTGCATTTGAGTTTTTTAATTCAACTTTTAAGTAATTAGGGAAACGAAAACCAAGGCTATGTTGCATTTATACTCCTTACAAACTATATTTTCCGCCATATATGGAGTTAATAACAGTTTTGATTTTGAATCACTGAGATTTGTAGCGTAGTGTACAATTAATTTTCCAAAATTAAAAGGGATTAACATTCAATTTGATAGTTTAAAATTCAGATAAAAAAAAAGCCATATCCATTTCAGATAATAAATGGTATATGTGAATGATTTCTCCTGCTCATACAGCACATTTGTAAGGCTATTTTTCTTAGTAGATATAATAAAATAATATATTAATGAATAAAAAATTCCTTTAGTGGAACTTATTAATACAGCATTTTGCTGATTAATTAAGAATAATATTTGGGATCTTTGCATATACAAATGAAGGAAAATAACTTATATCTCATTCGAGCTAAATATAAAATGGTGAGTTAAATGCTACATCTGTTTTCGAAAAAAGCAGTTAAAAGCTAAGCCTATTTCAAAACACATAAAGGGCGATATTAAATCTTCAATAGCCAATATGCTGACACCTCTGTTTGGTATTCTTATTTTAAATCCTATCACTGTAAACATGATATTCTTCTTCTTGTTAGGATAGTTAAAATTAATTAAAAAACTTTAAATAGCGAATGCAAATACTTTTAGAAAGAAGAATGGAATTAAAACTATTAAATAAATTTCTTAGAACGTGAAAGGAAATTGGAAATTTTAAAGGATATATAATTCACCAGTTTCTAAATACTTTCAGCGGAGAAAAAATTCTATAAAAACTGTCGTAGGATTCGTGATCTTTATTCTTAAACTTCGAAAGTTGCTTAATTTATCAAATATGGATTATCAGCCAAGGCTCAATAATACCGTAAATTTAATCAGAATTCAGACAAAATGTATTCAGCAAATTTAATGAGGATTTTAATGGGATATTTTAGTAGTAGAACACTGAATTTCCTTCTTTACAAGATGCATTAACACGGAAATTGTACCAATAAAGAATCTCAAAAGCTTTTGCCACTCATAATGACATGACAAGAAAGTTATTGTTATCACTTTAATGCAAAAAAATTATCTAGTATTAAAAGAAAATAATTTTTCCAATGTTTATCAAGAAAAACAAATTCTAAACAATTTTATAATACTGAATGATTTACGATACATTACTGAAAGTTGGTTTTCCTCCTTATCAAAGTGTCAAGGAACGTATACGAATTAAAGATTAAAATTTTTAAATGAAATAAATATAATCTGCAATAAAGTTAGAGATTGAAAAATGATTTCTTAAATTACTTGCTGAAAGTTGTCAACAAAGACTTGGAATCGAAACGAAATAACCGGATTTTTTTTCATATTAATCATCAACTAATATATACAAATAGAAACAAAAATGAAACAATTAATTATAATTCTTTAACAGATTACAGTATCTGGAAATAAAAAAAATTAGGTAAAGTTTAAACACTGACCACAAGCATAAAGATAGACCATATTTGAAGGAAAAAATCATACAAGCACTCAAGACGAATAAGCAATTTCTGCTTCAGTCAGCAAATAAGAATATTTGGAAAAATGCTCTTACACTTTTTATCTTCGAAATTTTCCTGTAATTACAAAATTTCCCAAAGTAAAATAGAAAAATTTAATGAAAGTCGTTTCAGAATGGGTAATGGTAAAGTTCGATAAATATAATATATATAACATTTTCGTACGGCTTCCTTAACTCAAAACGTCCAGTTAGTAAAATGTGCACTATACTTTAAGAAATTAATTCATAAGTACGCGAGACGTTTGTGAAAGTATCGCAGAACCTAGTAACAAAGGTATATTAATTTTCAGCATCTGTGGGTTTCTACTGCCCACGAAGTCTCTAGGACAGATCGGATAAAGACGCTGAACAAAGATGGTTCGACTCTGGTTTTCCGGTAAATAGACTGCCTGCTGGATCGTTTTCGTGGTTTTCTTTAATGTAACACTAACACAAGCCACTTTACCTTAGAAAGTCGCCATACAGCGGTATCTTTTTTTTGGGCAGGCAGTCCTAGTGGACTTTGCCATGATCCAATACTATAGTTCAGTGCTTACTGACAAATGATTTGAAGTACAATTTCAAGATTTAGGAAAAACTACGAAATAAAGTTCTATGCTCTGCTACTAACGCTTCATACTGGATAAGCGGACTGCATGAAATTATTAATTACTATCACATTCACAAATTTTACATATATCTAACATTTATTAAATATCTGACACTTTTGAAATTAATGTATAAAGAGCATCTTGCTAACTGGATGTTTTGCTCCCTGAAGATCACATAAAAATGTGGTGCAATTTAAAGAAATATTTTAAATTTTTTGATAAAAGAATTAAGAGTACAGAATTCTTAAGGCAAAAGAGTTCACTCCGCTTAATTTTCTTGAAGCATTTAACTTCCAAATAATACACAAAGGTGAAGGTTTCAATAATAACGACAAAAGAGCTAAAACTTGCTAATAGCATCTGTCTTGTCTTATTGGCGTAATAGCATAACACGAAATACGTTCTTTTTATGGTACTCATTGTCAGTACCTGGTGCCAGCATATACTCAACATCTAAGATAATGAGGACTGGTTTCTGAACTAAATTAATCACGTTATATATTTTATAATATGCACGCAACTTAAATTTATCAAGATACACACCACTTCGTCATCTTCAAAGTACAAGGAATTGACTGATAAACTAGATAATAGCTTATTTTATCCGACATCATCAAATAGCATGTTAATTAACCAATGTTAAGTATGCAACATCATTTCCTAAGCTTATATTAACTAAGTATAAGGAAGGATATTATATATTAAAGAAAATTTAAGAACATCGTAAGATTTAAAATAAGTTTAGCGTCTACTATTTTCAAAATGCGATTGAGAAAAAAATGTAAGAGAAGAGAAATAAAAGTGTGTAATTCTTTTGAGAAAGTACTTCGAGATTTCTTAAGAGAATACCTAAAAGTAAACAAATATAAAGTGATTGTATAAATTACTAAAGGGAAAATGTCAAATTAAGTTTAATAAGGAAATCTAGGGTAAGGACGTCAGACGAAACAACGACATGATCAAATAAAGGGTCTGACATTTTAAAAAATTTCTTTTTCTAATTAGGGATAAAACCTTGACTGCTATAGATATTTAGAAGGAAAATCATGGAACAGATTTTAAAGAAGAAAATAAGAATACAGGTGCTTTTCTCACATATTTTAGACGATTATGCTTCTCTGTTAAAAAAAAAAACTTCTGTTCGGAATTTTTTTTTAACTGCAACTATATTTCTGAAAGTACAAAGTATCGTCTGCTACTTGACAGTTTTGTTTTCATGCAAAATGTCGCTTTTGAATAGCTTATGCAAGCGATGGAAGGTAATGAATTTGTTACCTACTAAAGCGTAAGATTTAAATCCCTATCAGCTGGAGCTGAATTACACTCTCAAGTCCAAAATTATCTTTACATACCCAAAAATGATGATATTCAATGAAATATCGAATCAATGTGATCCGTATTTGCAGGAATGTGTGAAAACCAAGCCTAATTAACATTATCCAATCAAAAGTAGTCAAATGGTTTGTGATATGCAAATCTAGGCGTTACGTCATCCAAGAGTGAATTAAGCGCTTTGCGCAACCTGAATATTTGAGTGAATTTCTGCAACATAGCGTTTGATTTCAGTGTGTAGGGACTCAAAGCGGTTTGTTATGGCTTCGAAGTATCATTTGGAAGAATCTGTAAAGTGGCGAATTATCGGCCGTTTAGAAGCAGGGCAGTCAATCATGGAAACAGCCACATGTCTGAATATTTCAAGACAGACAGTCTCTAAGCTATGGAAACAGTTTCAAAATGATGGAAGTGTTGTAAGGAGGCCTGGACAAGGTCGGAAACGAATGACAACTGCTTCTGAAGATCGGTATCTGGCATTAACTGCTCGTCGTAACAGAAAGGCTACTGCTCGCCAGTTCAGTTCAGAGCTTGCAGCCACCACTGGATCACGGCAAACAATATACAGAACGCTTAATGAAAAAGGCCTTTATGCCAGAAAGCCAAGGGTATGTGTTTTACTGTCTTCACAGAAAAAGGGGGATCGCTTTAATTGGTGTAAAGAACATCAAAACTGGACTGAACATCAATGGTCCCATGTTCTCTTTACTGATGAGTCGCGGTTTAGTTTAACTGGTGATTCTAAACGTGTTTACATCTGGAGGGAGTCAGGAACACGAAATGATCCCTCGAACATTGTGGAACGTGACCATTTTGGTAGTGGAGGTGTGATGGTATGGGGTGGAATAATGATCGATGGACGTACGCCCCTACACGTGTTCAGCAGCGGATCTGTGACAGGCCAGATATATCGGGATGAGGTCTTAGATCCTTATGTAAGACTTTTCAGGGGTGCATATGAACCTGACTTTTTATTTATGGATGATAATGCCCGTCCACATCGAGCAAACCTCGTTGATGAATTCCTTGAAAGTGAAGACATTAAGCGAATACCTTGGCCACCAAACTCTCCTGACCTTAACCCGATAGAGAACTTATGGGACTATCTTGGAAGAGCAATTGCACGTATACATCCTCCTCCTAGAGATGTAAATGCTCTGAAGACGGCATTGCTGGAAGAGTGGAGATTAATTCCCCAAACTGTGGTTAACAACGTTATTTCCAGCCTTAAAACACGTTGTGATATGTGTGTGTACAAGTCAAGGGAGATCATATTCCATATTAAATTCGTAAGACTTAAATCTTTTTCTGAATCATTCCTTTTTTTCTTAAGTCTCTTTGCCACACTTTATTACAATTTTTATTGTTTCATGCTACAATTTTATATCATATGAGGTGATCTTCAATTTTTTCTTTTGCATTTATGTGTCATCATGTTATGTATGATTCCACGAAAATTCATTAAATTATAAGTCATAGTCTGTGAGAAATCCCTGAATTTATGCATGTAAACATAATTTTGGACATGAGTGTATTTAAGTGAAAGATTGGGTGCTCAATTGTTTTAAAAATTTGATTTTTCATGAATCCGCAGATAACGGTGGTTGATATTTGTTAATTCTAACTAAAGAACCGAAGCGTACGTACTTCGTGCTTTACAATAATACCGACAACTTGCGGTGGAACTTAAAACGTTATTACACGATCAAATTCAAATCTAAAAAGAATAGTGCTGGATCAGCACGTTAAGTTATGGCTAACTTAGGTTGACTCAACAAACCTAACAGGCGTGACGATCATTCGAAATGGCCGAAGGGCGTATTAGTGCAAGAGCAAGGTCAGAAGCGAAACGTGCGGTGGCTAGCTAAAACACGCTCTGAATAAACTCAGAGATTCACCCGTTTAAATACTCACTTCACTTAACTTTAAATTTACATCCTGGCGAGAAAATATCAGTGGAAGTTAAGGAGCTCAGAAAAAATAACAAAAATTTGAATAATATGTTAATTTTAACTAAAATAATACAATGCAATAACGAAATTTTGGAAAATGTAAGTAGAAATGTTTATAAATCTCGCAATCGAAGTAAAATGCACCAAGAAAAAAAAGAATTCACCTTATTATTCAATAGCTATTGGAAGGATTAGAAGAAGAAGAATATCGTAGTAAATGTTTTGTTTAACTAAATGACAGCAATAATTGTTAAATTTCTAAATTTATCACTATATTTATTGCATATTACCACTCAAAATTTAACTTAAATTGTTAAACATGTTCATGGATCTCTGAAATGAAACAGAATTTTTGGATCAATTTATTATTTCCTGAAAAAATTAAATAATGTATTTTGTGACTTAGGATTTGTATATAAAGGAAATTAATGATAAATAAAAAATCAATACAGGGTGTTAACGAAGATAAAAATCCAATTGTTCATTTACTTTTTATAACTGATTTATGAAAAACCTCTTTAGATGAATTTAGGGAAAACTCTTCACAAACCCAAATCCGATTTTTGTGCATTTGTAATGTAAAAACAATGTCTGAGACTTTTAGAAGAGATGAGAAAAGTATCTTCCACATTAGCATTTTTCAAGCTGAGCACAATTAATTGGCTATCAAAGCTTGTCCTTGAGGTCCTCGCAGATTTTCAAAACTGTTACTCGTAAATGAAACTAACAAGATTTTACGTCGTCTTTTACTCATAAATATATGGCTAAGTACTCAGGCATATCTTCCAGATGCATCCTCAAAACTAAATCTCGCTCCGCGAAGTAATGTTTTCTGAAGAATCTTCAGCTCAGTTACTTTCTGTAAAACTGAATCTAAAATACTGGAGATTCTCATGGTGGTAAAGATTACATTTTGCATTGAATTTGTAATATATAGAGCTAGAAATTTTATTCGTAGCCAGTTTGTGAATATTGCAATATGGTTCTGTGCAAAGGGTACAGAAGGACTTCCATCTACAATGACAGTTAGAATTGCGCTTTCTCTTATTTACAGAATGTACGCTTTTTGTGTGTTTTAATGAAGATGTGCAATGCCCTCGCCGGAACTTTAGCCACGGACATCTCGAATACGCGCCGACCTATTTTAAAGGGCGACTGGGGATTAGGGGGCCCAGTCGCCAAATCATGGTAGTGGAGAATCATCATCCACGACCTTTTTAGTTCTGGCGCCACTGTATAGTCATTAGGATATTTGTGAAGCACTGAAGAGATGAAAAATGTGCAATGCCCTCGCTGGTACTCGAACCACGTACCTCTCGAATACTCGCC
>KK115515.1:586032-716949 GCA_000611955.2 Stegodyphus mimosarum
GGAGGCGGGAATGCCTTATAAAGTTTTTGATTAATTTATATTTCTTAAATATGGCAAAGCACATTAGGATTATCTACCCAGCAGAAGATGTGGCTTCCTGGAGATTTTCCAAGAGAACGCGGCTCGTGCTCATATTACATATGGGAAAACCGCAAAAAACAAAAATGCATCCTCCAGTCCATTCACCGGGATTTGAACCTAAATCAGACTACTGGCATACAGCGTTCAAGAATAGTTTCAGTGTATTTATTTTCGCTATTCGTAGCATTACAGTAATAAGGTATTTTAAGCAGACAACAAAATCACATAGCTTAAGCAGCGTTTTGTAATAAATTTAACGATATTTGTCAAATAATTCAATGTGCTATAAACCTAACCCATGACCATCCGGATAAAACAAATCATGATTTTAGACAGGAGAATGTGAGAAATGGCTAGTATTCTATCATCAGCAAGCCCGTTTTCTTCAGTAGGGTCACAGATAAAAAATGTTATGATTACATTGGAAAAAATGGTAAGTTTCTGGTAAGTTTTCTTGATGTTAAAGGCAAGCTTTGACTTGTAATTAAGTTCTCAGTTTACTCATGCTAATAAATATACTCCAGATATCCTTCATTCAAAGTGTTATTGTATTGAAAAGCTCTAAAGCTCAGATGCAAAGCTTCTTGCGCTGCTATTTCAATGGCAGGAAAAAGAAGCGGAGTTGAGTAATCTCGAATCAGGGTACGTCGAAAGTAAAAATACTGGGGTCAAGATTCGAAATCGGTGAAGCATAACATTGCGTGTTTCATTCTGGGCGACTCAAATTAGAAAAGACAGCTTTCTTGTGCTGCTCGCACTGGATATGTAGCAGACTAAAGAAGAGCAACGTATTGATGAATGATGAATGATGTTCTAGGATATACTTGCAGCACGTGAACCCTTTTATCAGCAGATTCGAATCGTCAACATAAATAATATGATTTGTATTTTTAAAATGAGAAAGATGGTTGAACTAATATGATGAAGAAAGCGGACTGTGGACTGTGCTGTAAGAGTAATCTGATGTTTGTTTCAATGTAATGATATTCTGCTAATATCTCTGGATATTTTCAAATACATCGTGTTTATAGTATTATGAAAAGCCCTAGAAATTACAAAATAGCATAAAAAATAAGCTATGCAATTTGCACCAAATTTATTGCACTAAAATAAAGGTAAACTCACTACGTTTTTCTTACATATTTCGTAAAACTTTCAATAGGTTCACATCATCTCTTCGTCATCAGAAGGAAATACTTAGACATACTGGAAAGCTGACTGATCCCCAGTTGAATAAAAGCTTTAAGCTACCTCACTTTTTATGATTACTTCTTTCAACAAGACAATTATTCGGTGCACTGCCATAGGTACCATTTATGAAAGTACGCCAGTCAAATTTAGCTACAAAACTCGAGACCATTTGTAACGAATTCTTAGTCAAGATATGCCGCTAAAGTGGATGGATCACGTAGGACGAGGGCATGACGTATTGCTTTTACGCAAGGTATCGCTCCTGCCTTAGGATTAAATTCCGTGTGACTTTTCAGGGTGTTTCAGTGAAATCGTCTTTGTATATCTATTCCCAACTGTTTCCAGGATTTTCTCAACTGTATTACCAATTCTATGTTTTTATCCATTACAATATATTGGCACATACAAGAAACGAAATGGTTTTATCAGTTAAACCTCCATTCTATGAAAAAATGTGTACAAACTTTCAGGTATGTTGTATGTATGGTATAAAGTATGCGTACGTGTATTTAAGGTTAAATAATATATTTAGGAATATTTAACTTTAAATTGATAGAAATATTCCTTTTTTTTATTTCTGAATGCTTTTCATACTTCACCTCCTGTTTCCAAGCTCTTTTTCTCTAATTACTAAATTAAATGCATTCTTGAAAAGGGCTTACAGCTATAGAAGGAAAGTACAAACAAAGAAACCGTACTTTTTACTGTAACACGTTTGCCTTTTATTCCCCGGTTCGTCCTCAGAACTCTGAATGTAATAATAAGTACTTGTTCAATCATAAAATAAATTAAAAATTGAGATTAATGTAACTGCACTACAGCATGCGCATTCATAACAGTGATATGTTAAATAGGATTAATATGGCATTATTTTTATAATATGGACTTTTGCAAACTATGTGATTGCAACAAAATGAAGGCAAATACGAATTCTGTATGATAATGAGCTATACGTAAAAACAATTTCTTGCAAGAAATGTATGCGTCACGTAACTGACAGAAAGAACTGTTAGAACCTCAACCCACAAAATACTGAATCAAACAAACATGTGAAACATTCGTATTCCATATGATTTAACAATATGCAACGAATTTGTAACTCCCATGTAAAATCATTTCTATCACCATGTTGATGTAATATTCATGGACCACCATGCATAATGTAACTGGTCATAGATATAAATATACAAACGAAGCACTGGGGACATGTGGACGTGCCCCTAATGCACTGTGGCCAGTGGTAGGGCCCGCGGTGTAGAGTGAAGCGGATATCTTCTCTTCCAAGCTCGGCTATTCGGAAAAGTTAGTAGGAAGGGATAACACCTGGATTCCCACCTGTTGGTAAATATCTGGTATCCCCCCTACGTGTCCCTATAACCTACACCTATCAAAATTTCTCCGAATTTTATGTCTTGTTATCAGTACCTTTTAAGAAGAATATTCTGTAGGAAGTGTGTTAATGTAGTTCTTACTGATAACTTAATAAGGTAAGTTAGGGGTAAGTTAATACTTTAATTTATATGCTTAATTGACCCGGCACAGTCCCTTAGGGCTATTTTCTTAAATGGAAAGATGCCTTCGTAGACGAAATTAAATTGCCTTCTCGTTACACGTCAATGACGGTGCAAAAATACTCACATAGCATACATATCCTTTGCGGGATTCGAATTTGAAATCCAAAATTCAGAAACGCTCTTAAAAGTACTACTGGCTCTGTTTTTATTAAATGTAATCATAAAAAAATGTATTGTGTTTAATCTCACCCGTTTGAAATCAGAGAAAGCCCATGAAATTCTTCGTGGTAAGGGGCCAATTGCGCTTGTCGTTGGTAAGACCTTAGGCACCATATAGGTGACAGTACGACTTTGCTCAGTTCCCCTCCCATTTTTTAACGAGAGCACACCGGGGGACGAGTCTTCCATCCCTCTTTTTCTACCACCAACTTCTCGACAGGACTTCTGGCTTGCCACATATTTTAAGTCCCCCCATGCCGCAAAAACACTATAAAATTACAAACATTCATGCCTTTTCCGGAATTAAAACCCGGACTTTTCAGTACGATAGTCAGAGTCACTAACCATTATCCGGATGGGCGGGTAAAACGCTAATAGATCCTGAAAAAATATATCACTTGCGGAGACTAAGATTTAAGAACTTCGTTATACAACGGGTATAAGTTTTATTCATACACACAGGATTAGGGATACAAATTTCGTTTCGTCAAAGACAGTAAAATCAGAGAAGGCATATTTGTAGTCGATTAGCAGCTGAATACAGCTGTAAAGGCAGCATGGCATTTTCAGTTGGATTCACCTATCAAAGACGTATTTGCAATACCTAGGAGGAAACACAATAGCAAAGTATTACCAAAAAATGATTTTGGAGGTTATAACAATAATATAAAGTTCAGTTTGTCTTTAACGATTTGCTATTTTCATTCTGTGACCGCAAAGTGCACAATTACTTTTTCAGTAGAAAATTGTCTGGGACTAAAAAATTGTACCAGAACATTCGAAGTCCCAGTTTGGGTCTGACTTCTTCAGCACAATTAAGAATCCAAATTTTATTCAAGTGCAGCAGAAAATCTTTCACACGTATGCTTACATCTACCATCCAATATTATCAGGCAAGTTTTAGATTACTTCATTCGTCGATGCATATATAAATTTACACTCTTTTTCAAAAAGACTCGAAGCACCAAGAAGGACTTTTGCGATCGTGACGAAATTTGGCATGCAAAAACATCTTGATCGAACATGCAAAGGTTCAAAGTTTCAAGGCAAATGAATAGGAATTGAGATCATAGCGCGCATTTCTAGTGCGCAATTCGCAAAGTATAAAACCAGAAACAGAGGCGAAAAAGTTACCGTTTTTGTTGCTGCCATTGCAATTCCATAAAGAAGCAACTAAAGATGCCGTGACGACGATATCGAAAACCTTACAGACAACTAAACGACTTCAAACGTGGTCGCAATCTAGGATTGCGTGAAGCTGGGTGATCATACCGAGCAATAGGTCGCCCCCTGCAGCGTACAGACACTGGTGTGCAAAAATGTTGGCAGCAATGGTTGCTACAAGGACATTGCCGAAGAAATGAAGGTTCTGGAAGGCCAAGGAGCATAAATGCGAGGCAAGATAGGATGATTGTTTGCCAGGCCAGAACCGCCCCAATGGTATCATTGTCGACTATTCAACTCATTACAGCCACGTCTATACCTCCCGTGGTACCGTCCACCATCTCACGGTGCTTGTCTGAGGCAGGGTTACGATTACAGACCCAAACAGCACGGCAACGTTGCTATGACACTGCAAATGTTTCACATAGTGAGGATTTCAGTGTCGCAGTAACGTTGTTTTAGCAGTAACGTTGTTTGTCGTCCGTTTTTAGCGACGTCACATTACAAACATTCATGCCTTTTCCGGACATTGATGTGAAGTTACATTGGGACGTTTATGTGAAGTCACACTGGGACATCGCTGTGAATTCACACTGTGACTGTCTTCACTTTGCGAAGTTGTCGTGAAGTTGCACTCTGACATTGTTGTGAAGTCAACACGCAACGATTTATGCAACGACACGTTGCGACTTTAATGCAAGGCCTTTGAATGACATGAATGTAACATAATAAAGTGCCATGAATGTAATGTCACTAACGACGCAAATGAATGTCATGCAACCCAAGATTACTTTCCAAATGATTAGCGTGATGTACTCCTGTTATAGAGAAAAGGTAACTACAACAATGTCTTAGTAATCCAGTAAGGAATTCTACTCTTCAGGGTATTAAAATACTTCCGTAATATTTGAAATTTTTAAATTATTGAAAATATTCAACATAATCATTTGAAATTTTCTCATCGTACTAAGGTACTAATTACATATATGCATAAACCATAGTGTACAGAAAATTCAGAATTTAGTATATATGATGCAAAAGTTATCATATGGTCATTTTCTAAGCGCATTGTCCAGAAGGTATATAATTTTGCTTAAAGATACACTTAATAATTTTCCAAAATTTCTAAATTGTATTAAAAATCTTGAGTCCTTTTTATAGCTTATTGAAAATTCAACTATATTTCTTAATTTAACACCATTTTTCTCTCTTTTAAAATACGAATATTTAAAAAACAGTAAATAAATAAATATAATGTTGCGATATTTATAATAAATACATTTCTTACAATAATAACTAGATTTCTGAATTTAATGCCTTTTCCCCCTCATTTTTAACTAAAATATTAAAAAAAATCTATTTGGCTTGGACTATGTTTTTAATTATTAAGCTTTTAATACTATTTTCTGGTCTCCATTTCTCTCTTCCTTAATTGCTTTCTTCCAAAAAAAGAGCTACATTAGTTTGATAACTGGAAGAAAATCATTTTAGTACTATATTTATAGCATATTTTAGTATTTGAATGTATATTTCTATATAAGGAAATGTTTCGTTTTGATTTAAAAGCTTTTTTTCGAAATTCGAGTTAGAATTTTTTTATTTTATGTTTTGTGACCAAATCGCGTCATTTTGAGACATAATGGGCTACATGAAAGCGAGATTTCATTCTATACATTTCATTTTTACATCGTCGTGAAGCGTAGACACTTAGCTATTTTACGAACTTAAAATAAATTTCGTATTTCAATAAATCGATTAAATACGAATTTATTTAGGAAGGTGAGCTTAACACCTTTTCAGCGGAATTTTTTTTAAAAAAACTTATTTTTAATAATATGCTGTTTTTTTCCTTTGATTTTTGGACACGTAGAACTTTAATCCTTTCGACTCCTTTTAAAAAAAGAATTTTGGAAAAATAATAATATTTTGTATTTTTTTAAATTTTTTAAATGAAGCTTCCGAATACACTTCTTACATCTCAGGTATTTTAAAATGTAGTTTTGGCAACAGTTTTCCTTTCTTATTGTTGTTGATAATTTTTGATGAAATTTCATCATTTTGAATAGTTTCATTCTTTTAAAAATTTCATCGTATTTCTTATGTTACTGTTTTTAAGAGACTGAAAAGTTTAAGAAATTAAAGAGTTGTGTCTTTTTGCAACGGTAAATTGTTTAATTACTTTATTAGGATAATTAACATTTGTATCAAGGGATATTGCTTATTTCATTGTAATATTTTGTTTTAATTATATATAATTTTAATTATAAAAAAGTTTTGCATGATATTTTTTAATCTGTTTAAGTTCTTAATCTGTTTATACCATTTGAGTTCTTAAGATTTTGCAAAGGGAAGTTGGTTAATTTATTTATTAGGATAAGTAATATTTGTATTAAGGGATACTGCTTATTTCATTGTCATTTTTTTATATATATAATACATTTTTATTGATTTCTTTTTTGATAAATTTGTTCTGTAGAGTAAATTTCTGCGCGAAATGTTTTGTTTTTTGAGTTTCTTTCATGCTATTTTTTGCTTATTTCACTGTTTGTAAGATATTGAAAAGTTTTGCACGATTTTTTTTGCATTTGCTACACCTCGAAGCGAGTTTTTCGAAATTCGAATTAGATTTTTTTTTTAATTTTATGTTTTCTGACGAAATCGCGTCATTTTAAGACATAATGGGCTATAGCAAAGCGATTTCACTTTTTTGAACAGTTTAAGAAATTGAAAGATTGTTTCTTTTTGCAAAGGTAAATTGTTTAATTAATTTATAGATCTATATTTAAAAGGACGAGTCTTTCTGTGTGTGTAGGTGTCTTTCGTTCGTACTGCGCGTAAGCTAATAGACCCAGGCTTATGAAATCTGGTACACAGGATGCATCTAGACAAGAGCCAGCGCACATCGATTTTTCAAAATTCGAATGAGGGTTTTTTTTTTTTTTTATATAATGAAATAGTATCAAATTTATGATTTTCTCTCATTATATGAACAACAATAGGCACGCAGCCATTGTTGCTGATATCAGCACGATTGCCACCCGGAAAAATGAGAGCGATAATTCTGTGCAGTTTTTAAATTTAATGTTTCTCTTGGATACTGGACGTTTGTCTAGAGAAGGCGGCAGGAAGTTGGTTAATTTATTTATTAGGATAATTGATATTTGTATTAAGGGATATTGCTTATTTCATTGTATGCTTTTTATATGTAATGCGTTTTAACTGAATTTTTTTTCCGTTGTTGTTTGTTTCTTTTTCGATAAAATTGTTCTACAGAGTAAAATTCTATGCAGTTTTCATATTTAATGTTTGGTGTTCTCTTTAGGCATTTTCCCGGTACATTTAAAAGCCAGACAAAGGCTGGCCGCGCAGCGGCTAGTTTAAGATAAAATTATTATTTCAAATAAACTTTATCGGTGAGGCCTAAATCGATTTATAGTAATTTTCATTATATTTATATAATTTTCTGCAACAGGTTAAATTTTCTTAGAATACAGTTTGAAATTCGGTTTCTTTATAAAACGAAGCAACTTGTACTTTTAGAGACAAATTAATCCTAATTTGTATTCTTGTACTTTAGTGAGATTTTAGTGATTTGTACTTTAGTGAGATTTTAACTTTTTTCACGTATAAGTAACGATGAAATCTAATTTCATTATTTTTATATTGCTATCGTTTATTTAAAAAATTAATACCATAATAACATTCTCTTAACCTCTCAAGTAACAAATACTTCTGCGTAGTTGGTTTTGTGTTTAGCTTAACATGTAAAGTGAAACGAGCTAGTTATCCTTAGAAAGTCATCCACAAAGGCATCCCTTCTCTTAGGTAGGCATCCCTCTTGTGTTTTTCCATATTCAAGTAACCTAAATTAGAAAACATTTTTCTCGAACTAAATCTCATAATAAGGAAATTGAGTTATTTTAACAAAGCAAATATACTACACGTAAAAGTGTGACATAATTTGTGGAAAGAAAAGACCTAATATAATATGTTTTAAAAATAATCTCAGAAATTTACATAAAGGAAACACGTATAAATGTTCAATGCTTTAAATTAATACGTCATTTATAAAGTTATAATAATTTAAAAACCTATTCTATATAATTAGAACGTGGTTATGGAAGTATGACATCATTTGTAATGTGGCACTAAGTAGCACTACCATTACTTAAAAAGTAATTATTTTGCGAATAATTTTGGAAAATAGCAGAAAATGATGAAAGTACTGCAATAAAATGCATAAAATAAAGTCCTTTTTCACATTATCTTTTACCATTAAAAGCAACAAAAAGTGAATTATATCTACTAAATAACTGGCTCTCTAAATTAAAATTTCTAAGCAGTGAGAAAAAACTGAGAGAAAACTTTTGATAATGCCCTTGCTTCCGCACTCTTACCGCACTCGTAGTACAAATAAAAGTATTTAATTACCAGTTCATTATTTCTTTTTGTTAATAGCACATAAATTACGCTTTTAGTATTGTATATTAATTATTACTGATATCATTCACATCAATATACAACAGTGCTTACCTGAAAATTTAGCAGTGATGACATCTTTGAACGGAACTAAAATAATGGCCGCGAAAATCCTCCAGACAAAACGCTATGCAGACAACAAACTCTATGGTCAGTCTCTCTTGATAACACTATATACGGTAGAATGTGAATTCATTCACCACAAAATATAGTTCAACGGTTTCTAAGTATCACATTAATAACTATAAACTTTCAATATAAACTCTCAATATTTTTAATGAAAAAGAAATAACTAAAATTGCAAGCTATTTAGAAAGATTTATTGAAGCACATAATAATGAATCGGGAGGGCAATGTCAGCGCGCAGGAATACCTCCCATTAAAGAAGAATTAAGTGAACAAGGTTAAGAAAGGTCAGGATGGGGAAGACTGAGAAATTCCTTGTGGTCTCACTTAACGTTTGCTGAGACGTGTGTGCGACATCCGTGCACATTCACATCCACATCACAATGTGACATGCTTGCGACGTTGTACCGTGATCACAAATGCAATGTGAAGAAAATATAACATTGAGATGTCACTGCAAAGTCATAGCAACTAATTGTGCTGTATTGGGAGGCCTTTAAGAAGTTTGCCTTTGAACCCACAAAATCGGCGGACTCGACTGGAGTGGTGTCGCAGCCCATTATCATAGCTGTTATAAGACTTGCATCGTATAGTATTCAGCGATGAATCCCGCTTTACTCTTGAAGCAGATGACCACCATGTTCATGTCTGGAGAGAACGGGGCAAGCGGTCCGATTCAGCCTTTGTTTTACAAAGGCATACAGCCATAACTCCTGGTGTGATGGTGCGGGGCGCTATTTCTTATGACAGCAGGTTATTTTTAGTCATCCTCCCCACAACTTTAACAGCTCAACAATATGTTGATACCATCCTGCGGCTGGTTGCATTAACCTTCATGGCACATCATTCTGGAGCCATTTTCCAACAAGATAATGCATCCGCTCATATATCTCTGGACATACCGTAATCCACATACCGCTCGTATATCTTTGGACTATCTCTCCGTGCGGTTGATACTCTTCCTTGGCTAGCAAGGTCACCAGACCTTTCACCAAATGAGCTTGTCTGGGACATAGTAGGCCGCCAGATTCAGGCACCACAAAATATCGCAGATCTGGAGCGACAACTGATGATGCCTGGCAGAATTTGTCGCAGGATGACATTAAGAACCTCTAATACTTCTTGCCTCGACGAATTCAAGCATGCATTGCCGCCAGGGGCGGTTCGACCAACTACTAATTTGAACACTCAGTGGGTGATTGTGAGCCGTGGACAGGTACCATGGCATTGATTTTTTAATCATTTTATTATCTATGTATGAGCTATACACGTATTCAATTTCATCAAAAACAACCACTTCCTTCATGGTGCTTCGATTTTTTTGCAAAAGAGTTTATATATATTCGAACACATTTTAACTGCATGTCACGAAAACTTCTCGGTTAATAAATTATTTTTTTCTGCATATTTGAGCTTAATGTTAAGAATCGTTTTACTTTCAGGTATTTGATTCATATAACAAAGCAGAAAAAACTTAAGACACAATAACACGCCGAACGAAACTAATTCAGAAGTCAAAACAACAAAAATCAGCGTAAATTCTCAATATTTTCACAGGACTAGTTTCGATGGTTTTTACCGAACCATCATCCTCAGCTGCGAAACCGTAAATGAAGAAGATCGGAAAATAATGATTAGATAAGATAAGAAAATCATCATTTTTTCCGATTTAAGATCATTTTTTCCGATCTTCTTCATTTACGGTTTCGCAGCTGAGGATGATGGTTCGGTAAAAACCATCGAAACTAGTCCTGTGAAAATATTGAGAATTTACGCTGATTTTTGTTGTTTTGACTTCTGAATCAGAAAAAAACTTGTTGAAGTGCTATTGAAGTTATTTATATTATTACTGTTTATGTTATTAAAAGTTATTTGAAATGATTTGAAATCCAACTGAAAATGCAATGATTTGAAATTCATAAAATCGACATTGGCTTAAATTTAGTTAACGATACATTATTATAAAATGACCTTATGTTTTTTATTTTACATTATAAGAAATGGTGGATTGCACGTGGGAGTTGCCCCTGACAGGGGAGTGCCACTTCGGAGCGGTGCCTTTACTTCTATCTGCAATTAATTTCAAGCTGCTTACTGGTGTTATAAATAGCCAACAAAACAGCTGACGATCTGGCAAGAAAAGGTTGTGATCTCCCTACACCCACTTCCACTGATTTATGCCCAACCGAAATTCATGCCTATTACAAACATAAAACTAACACGGCATGGAAAATTTTTCCTGTTCGCCAGTGGTATTTCGCTGAATAACCAGGCCTGTCACTTCTGAGTAAAAGATCTAGGCCTATCCAAACGGCCATGGCCAGATTCAGAAATGGGCATCTTCGATGCATGAAATTCAAAGAGGGAGAAAAGACCTTCCCCTCGTGTGCCTGTTCCCTCCCTGCCTTACTCGCTCACCTAGTGGATTGTATAGGCGTTTCCCTGAGACAGCTGTCGGCTGAGCAGGACGACATCTGCGATTTGCTTGTGCGGCAAGGTCTCTTGGATTTGGTGTAGACTTTTCTGCCCCAAGGGGATTTGAAACAACAACATAAATAGCCACGCTGCTATGGCTGTATTGCTTTTGCTCCAGATAAATACAGTACAAATACAGTATTGTAGTTCGCACAGAAAAATACAGTACTGTGGCTCACACAGAGCTGCTGACCACCTTCTTTTATTTCTTTTGTTTTATGTTACGTTATATTGAGTTTAATAAATGCCCTGGATTATTTCATTCTATGTTTATTAGCTAACATCAGCTTTAGATTTGCAGACTAAGACTCTTTAGTTGATTTAAATTTAGAAATGAACAATTTTGATATTACAGTTCTTGAGTACAAGTAAGCGAATCTATATACCAATCAGATCATTTAAACGTATCTTGATGCAGCTTAAAAAACTTAATTAAGAAATATTTTTTGTCTTCAAAATAAAACAACGCTTAAGATAACTCGATAATTTGTTTTCTTCAAATTATCTAGAATTCTATGAAATGAATATTCCAGTTTGTTGCACTTTCATTTCCTTTTTAATTTTAAGGTTTTATTTTTATTACTTAACTTCTGAGATTTCTTTGTAAATTATTCCTATTTTTTCAGCAATTGAGCAGTTGAGCTTATATGAATATCTTCTTCCCTCTAGAGGTTACATTAAGGTTATTAAGGTGAAATGCGTGAAAACTATCGCTTACCCATTTAACCTCAAATATCGTCGAATTATCTAAAAAAATCCTTAAGTTTCCTGTCTTTTGAAAATTTTTAAACAAATCCGGGTAATTACAGCTCCAGACACCCTCAGCTTCCCTGGATGGAGTTCTATTACTTTTTGTACTTCATTTGTTTTACAATTTTAAATTACATTTTAAAGTGTTTGTCTTTTTGCTACTTAGCACCTAAGATTCTTTGTGAATCTCTGTTATTTAGTTTTATTCTGTCTTTTGACATTTTATATTGTGCTTTTTTCAAGAGCTAGGTTAGGTTAATTGATTAAGGCAAACAACACAAAACATGTCCGTCTAAGAGAGCGATGCCTTCGTAGCTGACGTTTTAGAGAACTGGTTCGTATTCACATTGCGCATAAGGAACTCCTCGTAGCTGCTTCCTTTCTTAACATGCTTTAATTATCTCCCGCTCACCTACTGGATTGTATAGGCGTCTCCCTGAGACAGCTGTCGGCTGAGCAGGACGACATCAGCGATTGGCTTGCGCGGCAAGGTCTCTTGGACTTGGTGTAGGCTTTCCTGCCCAAAGGGGATTTGAAGCCACAACAATAACAAATGTTAATTATTAAAAGCAAACATAGTTATTTTTATTTAATTTTTATAACTATTAAGCTGTTCTTAAAATTGCTTGAAACTTTATGAACCTAAAATTGCTTTACGAATGCAAAGAAAAGACTGGGATACTTATTTACAGCAAAGCACAATATCTTACCTTCAAGTAAGATTTTCTAAGGGAAACTGGTTCGTGTTTACACTGAGCATGGAAAAACCACGAAACGATTCATACAACAAGCCCGTTCTTTGGGATTTGTACCCGATCTACCAAATAGTGTTCAGAGCACTTATTCACTGTTTCACTAATAGACAAAGTCAGGGTAAATGTATGTAATCTTGTAAATTCAAACCAAAAACGAGACAAACATGGAAATACTGAAAATTTTGCAGAAATATATAGGAAATTTAAAGATACAGGAAGGTTATACAAAACATAATGATTAATTGTGCAACGTTTTAAAGAAAAGTAACTACAAGTAGCGAGAAATTGCTTAAAAAATACAGGCATTTGGGAAACTACAGTAAACAGGAAGTTTGTATGCAATGAACTTCTCTGTACCTGCTTTCAAAATGGACTGACCTTTACTCTGACTAGACAAATATTCATGATCTGGAGGTCGTCTAAGTTTACACAGCTTTTACGACTTTCTTTTGTCACTAGTTGGATAATGCCACAGCAGAGAGATACGAAAAGAATGTTCCTCAGTCACGACCTCACTAAAATGCATTTATTCAAGAGCTTAAAGAGTAGAATTTTAAAGAATATGCAGTATGCAGCGATATGTAATACTGAATAATGCATTCTTCATTATTCAGTATTACATATCGTACTATTCTTTTTTCCTAGAAAGTAAAACTAGAAACTAGAGATAAATATAAAAAATTCTCTAAACTAGAAAGCTATAGTAATTGCATTAACAGGTAATGGACAATATGTAATTAGAAGTTTTAAACATTATAACAAATTTAGTTTTGTTTAGAAATTTAAGGAAATTCTTCACATTGCGCAATCTTAAAGTTCAGAAATAAAAGTAAAATAAATAAGGTAATTAAAAGGTTTTGAATAATTTATTTTCTTAACAATAAAAATATAAACTGCATTTATATTGTTAATACAGTTTGATACTTAAAATATCTGTGTGATACTTAAAATTGGAAATAGTTTCATAATTACTTCTCCTTTATTGCAGTCATTTGATAACTTATTTCGCTCTTTTTCAATGATATTAACTTAATTATATTTTGATATACGACTTACAGCTGGGAATTTTTAGCTTTACTCATAATGGTATAAAAGTAAAAAACTCCTAGCATTTAGCACTATCTGTCCAAACTGTTGTTGATTGCTTAACGTATTAGTGTACAAAACTGAATTCTTTATATTTAATATAAGACGGAGAAAATAATCTTTTCAAGTTTCGTAGAATCAGTTATGAAGGATATAAGAAGGCATTTTTTTAAACAACAAGAGATTACATAACACGCAAATGCTATCTTATTAATTTATTATAAATTATATTTTTGCATGTTTTTAGAAAATATTACTATTAATATGTACACTGCCGTGGGGAAAAGGACATTTCTATATCTCCTGTTCTACTGAGCCGATTGACGAAATTTAATTTGCGTTTTTCAATTGGAAATATTTATTTAGTACCTTAAATTATAATTTGGCATATTGGAATGCTCCATTTGAATTAAAAAAAAGAGAGAGAGATAAAATAGTTTAAAAATAATTGTTTCTTCACATCTTATCAAAACCTATAGTTAAAAATTAATATACACTGCGCAAAAAAAGGGGGGACAGTTCTATTTCTTCCGTTCTACTGGACCGATTGACAAAATTCAAATTGCGTTTTTCATGTCTCTAAAGCGCTACTTAGGATATATATTACATTTATATATAGCATTGTTCTAATATAGGTATTTTGACACAAAATCGAACTTTTCTGAAATGACATGCCAATTTTTTTCCGCATTTCGATTCTATGACTCAAATTATGCCAAACTGTAACCTTTTATAAAACTCGCACGGGTAGTTTTTAAAAAATTAGCTATAAAAATTTTAGCTCCTCAATGTTAACTGAATTTCGTATATATTTATTAATCTCTCTTTTTTTATTAAACTTGTTTGGTTCTTCCTTTCATATTTCGAAATTTAGGTTCATTCCAAACACAATTCGCCCACTTTTTGTGATTTATTTTTAAACTTTGTATTTTTAAATAATTTTTATAAATTTTTCGAAAACAATTTGAAATATAACTTATATAATTTTTAACACCATCTTGAAGTAGATATATTTCTAGGCACAACTGCAAAAAATTAGGGTTTTTTATTCAAAAGTTTCGAAGATATACATGAATTTATATAGTGGCGCCTTTTGAAATTTGGCAGATTTGTCATAACCGATAACAACACCAAATGTGGTTTACGCATATTGTTCAAATTATTTGAAAGTATGAACGAAGACCTTTTTTTTTCCTCTCGTCTACAATGAAAAGCAAAGAAAAACTAGGTTGCTATAAATTAAGACGTTCGTCAAGTGAGCAAACTGAAAAATTTGCGCCAGGATAAATTTTTGAGTTTCATTCGTACCAAATTTTACAAATTTTAATATTTAGGCAAAATTTGAGTCGTAGAATCGAAACATGGAAAAAAATTGGCATGTCATTTCAGAAAAAGTCCGATTTTGTATCAAAATGTTAGAACAATGCTATATATAAATCTAATATATATCCTAAATCACACTTACGGGACATGAAAAACGCAACTTGAATTTCGTCAATCGGCCCAATAGAACGGGAGAATACAGAACCGTCCCATTATTTTTGTCGTAGTGTACATTGGTGGTACAAGCGCAGTTTTGAAATTTCACAAAGCACACGAGGCTTATATAAATAACCAAGAAACTGATAAATCATCCATTGCCAATAACTGCTGGTCAAAACAATTACATTTTCCGTTTTTCTGTACCCAAAATTATTCAGAAAGTGTATCTCCCGGTGGTAAATTTGTTGTTCAGATGGCGTTTCACATCCATAAAAATCATTCGTTAATGATCGCAATTCTCTTGACCATTAGGCTTTCCTAGAAATTATTTCGCAGCTGATTTCACTCATTTTTCATTTAATGAGTTTCACCGACTTCCTATTTACTATTATTTATAACTTCCGTAACTTCTAGGATTTTTACAGTTTACCGAATCGAAATGAAATATCTATTACTCTCATATCTGAATATGTTTACCTATCAAAATTTTGATTCCCGCAGCTGAAAGAGGATGGTTCTGCTTAACCTTCGAAATTATACTGCTATAAATTTAAATTTCATTGGTTTCTTTAGTATTTGCTATTAGTGCTCATTTTCTTATATATCTTACATAATAATAAGAATAGATGAGAAAGCTCACAATATGAGACGATATTTATAGGGTAAGTCTCAATCTGACTTGTAACTAAACACCGGCTTAAGTTTCTAGACAGACGGACGATTTTGAGCTCCATTTTTACGTGCCAATACCAGAACACTAGGCAAATGCAATAATATTAAATAACATCAATTTTTTGTGTGTGTTCCTGCGACACAAAACATAAACGTGAACCTTACAGATGATTTATTTTGACTTCATCTCGAAGTATAGATCTAACGAAAACAGCAGATTTAGTTTCCGGTTCTGAGAGATTGACATACAGAAATTAATCAAATTATTAAAGAGTCAAAAGTTCAAAATTTTAATCCTCGCGTGTTATGGCTCCATTATTTCAACACTATTAGCAAAATTTCCGTGCAGAAACTCTTATCAACTGAAAGCAACAGCGCTAATGATAGACAATCCTGTCGTTAGTGATGGCAGATCGTAGTAGATTTCAACGTAAATAAAATGCTTATTGAAGTGAAACATATTTAGAGAGTTCACTATAAATATATTTAAAGAGTTGGCTGCATAGTTTAAATGTTTAAAGAATGGCTATCAAAACGCTGAGCAAATTTAAAAGCACATTTCAAAATCGAATTTTTAGACATTTATTCTGATATCCTCTGGGATAGAACGTTTGATAAATTAGATAGGCCTGACCCATCGAGAGATCTTGAAATTATTGTGATCTTCGAGACCAATCAGTGCTCTAACATCTACTATACTGCCAACGATGCAAGCTGCCCTCAATTCATATCCATGCTCCACTTTGGTTGCGAGAGAGTCCCAATAATGAACTTCCAATGAAGCTCATTACTCATACACTCTTCCAGAAACGAGAAAGCCGGTTCAGAGGAACTTGTTTCTGAAAAATATACATTTTGCATTATGTATTGTCCAAGTTCTGCACTTTTAGTACCCCTGAAACAAGAGTTTAAAATAAACATTGGTTATCAGTGGCTGTGCAGTACTTATCTGACACTGAATATTAATCCCGTGGTAGTCTACATGCAGTTTTTGTAGAAATGGATGATCTCATGAGAATATTAATTTTTGCCGTAATTTGAATAAATGATGTTTTGTGTTTCAACTACCATTCCCTTCAAAACTCATTGATATACAGGCAGGAGTTTGGACACCTTAGCCCTCGATTAATCATAACGATCTGTTTTCTTATGGATTTGGAATCACATTTGTCGTTTAATTTATAAGGTATGTTCTCCTTCCTTCCAGCATGCCTTCGTGGGGAAGCGGCAGCACACTTGACGCGTATTCGAGAAGTCCAGTTTGAGTCCCGGCGAAGATATTGCAGATTTTCAAAGTCTTCTGCTTAAAAAAAACTAATAAATCTACAGTGGAGAACTAAAAGGTGATGTGGATGATGCTTCTTCACCACCAGGAATTGGTGACTGGGTCCCCTAATCCCTAGTCGTCATTTAAAAGGGGGTATATACAAGGTATTTTTCCCTCCTTTTTGCATGCCTTCACATGGTGTAACGGTAGTACACTCAGCGCATATTCGAGAGGTATAGCTTTCAGTCCTGGCGAGGGCATTGCTCATTTTTCATGTCTTTTGCTTTAAAATATCCACACAACCCTACAAATTCTCAGTGTTTGATATCAATTCTTCTAACAGCACTGAATTCTTAAGCGTCACAATCTGTTGCCGTTGACAAGATTCAAAATTGTTGAAAATGTTTATAGGAGTATGTTAAAGAGAAAGACTCAATCAATAGAGGGAGGTTTTATCTTTGTCACTGTGTGCATGCATTTCATTCGAGCCCAATATGAGTGGAGTGAGGTAGGAGAATTTTTCACCTCACTACAATCAGTAATTTAAGTTAGACAGTCAATAGTTGTTAGTGCTTCACTATTCCAGAATTTACGGCTTTTTTCTATAGAGTTGGTACTTCTAACACACTATTTCTGTAGAGTTGTTACTCTATACTTTTTTGAGTCAATGATTAACTAGTCAGCAGGCTGTGCAGCTGCGCATTTCATATTGCTATACAGGTAGAGAGCAGCCCAATCGGTATAGCTGTTAATGACCCTGACTGCCGTAGCGATGGGCCCGAGTTCGAATCCCACAGAATGCATGGCTGTAACTGTTCATCCCTTAACAAGAGGCAACTGTGTCCAACTATTAGGTGCTTCCATAATGAAATGGCTACCACTTCTGCCCCTTGTATAGGGGCAAGGCTAATAGCTATTAAATAAAGGGCCCGGCCATTAAAAAATATATAGGTAGAGACAAACTAACCGTACGGATTATAAATCCTGTTTATTGGCGTTTCTAATTAGATTTAAATTACATTAATACCCATACATTACATTAATACATTAATACCCATACTGTGAATAATTATTGCATCTTACCTTTGAGCTAATTAAAATGAAGCCAACATAAATTTGGTCTTTAGATTTCACATGAAAAATGAAAATAAATTCAGATTTTTCTTTTACATTGTTAGAATTAGTTTTGTTCACGTATTTTTGATAAATATTTATTAAATGAAATTTAAAACTTTGTTGATTTTCTTTTATTTTGTTTAAAGTAATTATCATTTTGTTAAAATTTCAGGCTCTCGACTGCTTTCAGACCGTGCATTCGGCCCGAAATCAATTGGAGTTTGAAACCACTAGTCTAACCTATGTAACAATAATGTCTGGTAATAACTGAATCAAATAACTGGTGCAACGTCCAGATTTTCAAACGCAATGCCGCTTTCGTTCAATAAAGATAACTTTTCTCAACTTAAAATTGTCTAATTTATAGAACGTCTTCGGATCCTTTAAGTTTAACAAATTAAACGCAGCTTACATAATAACAATAACAATAGTAAACCAATATATATATATATATATATATATGCAGGGTGTATCTGAAATACTGAAACAAACATAGAAGAGGGATAACGAAAAAAAATGCAACGGAACATGGAGTCTCAAATGACTTTTAAAGAGAAATCGAGAAAAATGCATCTGATCTGGACAAACTGAGACAAGAAAGAAAAATTCTCCAGAAAATAGCTTGGATTATTATTATAGCAACGACGACGGAGGAATCTGCTGCAGCAGAAATCCAGAAAACTCCTGTGACCTTCGACCGTGTCCGCCAGTCGTTCCTCTGTCGATGTACTCTATGTGATAATGTCCGCGGTCGACACTTTGAACAATTGTTGTAAAATTTTTGTTTTCTCTGGACATCACGAGCTGTGTTGTACCTATTCTGTGCAATAAATAATTTTCTGGGGTATTTCTTTCTTGTCTTAGTTTGTCCATTTCCAGACGCATTTTCTCGATTTTCACCCTTTAAACGTCATTTGCGACCCCATGTTCCGTTGCATTTTTTGTTCGTCTTGATGGATACTATCATCCTTCTAAGTTTGTTGAAGCATTTCAAATACACCCTATATATACTTAATCCCCGATAAATCAGTTTATACAATTAAACAAACTCTCTCTCTCTCTCTCTCTCTATATATATATATATATATATATATGCATGTGTGCTATCGAGTAATTGTTGCATGCTTTCCATTTGATTGGAATCCTGGGCATTTTATAACTGTTATAATTAAAATCTTGGTATTATAGCTGACTGAATGGTAATTATCAATTTTAAAATTATCGAATGTAGTGCAGATTTAAGCAATTATATTAAGCAATTATTGACTTAAGCAATACTTAAAGCAATTATTTAAAGCTCGTATCCATTTCTACTTTTACCACATCTCTTCGTTATATAATTTAATAGCATTAAAATAGTTTAGACCATCAGCGGCAGTGCAAATCTACCGCTCTGCCATATTCTGCTTCTGCTTCAATTCGTTTTCAGAGCTCTGAAAACGGCCTGGCTGCACGGAACGTTTCATGGGTTTCCTTATAATGTGAATACTGACCAGTTTCCCATAATCTCACATGAAGGTATCCTTTCCCTTACGCAGAGAACTTTCAAACGTTTTGTCATAATCTAAACGATGCTAAATTAAAATAAATGTAAATAAATTATGAAAGTAAAATTGTTGTTCCAGACAACTGCGCAAAATTTAAGTAATAATTGCACTATACGATAGTCGAAGGTTAAATTATCCAAACCAGCGACAGCAATCGAAATTTCTTGTTTTGTTTTAATTGCTGATAATGATGAAATCTGATTTGCATTAGAAAATAAGCTTGGATTTTCAGCGCACTTTAAAGTTATGTATACTGGATGTTTTATTCTGTTTTATGAAGAAAATCTTGACTTAGAAACTTAACTAAATATTGAACATAAAATGGAATGCATGATGCTTTTCTAGTAGCTTAATTTGATCGGAAATTGAGAACAGCTTGCATTAGTTTTTTAGATGCACGACTGATATTGTTTCTGTTTACAAGCATTTACACAGCTGACGTTAAATCGAATGTGCTGCTTACTTAACCTCCTTTATGTCAAGTTTCTTTTGGAGTTAACTCTGACTGCAGCATTTTACTTCGAGAATGCTCTTTAAGATTCTGTCCTTCGAGAGATCTGAAGTTTTCTTTCATAAATATTTTTTAAAAGTACTTAAAATCCTTGCGTGATAACTCCATGCATTTATTATACAAGGCTTACAGAGGTAAGTAAAAAAAAAACAACACAACATTAAATAAAATAAAGGTACAAATTCACAGATGAAATGTAAGAAATAAATTTACAAAAGGTAAAGAAATATATTTTGTCTTGAAAAGTTACATGGAGAAAGGAAGAAAACTTAATGTTTTAAGAATTTAGCTGGGAAATGAGTTTTCTTCCTTCTCTAATCTTTGAACGGTAGAACAACAAATGTTGGAATTTTTGCACTCCCGCGAAGTTACAAGAACACAAGTCCGTATTATATAACCCAAATATCTTCAGATATGATGAACTGAAATTATCGTGCCCATTTAGTTTCATGGGCACTCATACTGATGTCTTTATTTTAAACAGTGGGTATTTATGAATGATTGTTGTTTGTTTATTCAAAGGCTTTTACCACTGCATTCTTTCAAGTTCCTTTACTTCTGTTGCATCCATTATTTTTTTAATGTTATTTAAACTACTATAAGCGTACAATATTTTAGAAATTTAGACAAATATATTTTTTATTCCCCTTCAAAAATGTTTGAATTTCAGATGAAGACTTGTCACAAATAAAAACAACATGTTCAAGTTCCTTTTTTCTACATCACGTATATTTTTTTATAAAATAAATTCTGGTCGAGTTTATTTTAACGCGTATTTTGCACGAAAGAAATCGTTTAACATATTTCTAAAAGATAGAACCATCAATTAAAATTCAGACAACTTCCGAATCGCTAATCATATCGACGAAAGAGCTAATTTAATTTTTATTCTTAATATGAGGTTAAATTACAGAAATAGAAATTCATAGATAAACTGTAAAAATCTGAATTTTTTTACAAATCTAATCATTTCATACCTATTGATATGAATTTTGTATACATATAAACAATATTTGCGAAATTATATGTAAATTATAGCAACTCATGTGTAATGTAACATGAAAATCTTCAAGAGTATGAAGCATCGCCGCAAACAGAGTTACACGTGTAAGTTCATTTAACGTTGAGGTAAATGTCTATCTCGCCAAATTCGCCAGGTACACAAAGCTGAAAATAGTTGTGGCGACTAATTTTGGTGAGATTTGGTGAGAAATCGCCAAAAGTCATCAAACTTGGTCAGCATTTGGCGACATTTTCCCCTATACCTATATAACTGTAACTCGTCAGATCGAAATGTAGCTGTAACTATGTCCGGCTCTATGTTACTGGAAGCATGTATGCTTCTCAGACATTTCGAGAAAACGAAGGTACTGGAAATTTTTACTCAAACGGTGAAAACTGTATAAGGCCGGAGAGAGCATCAATTTAGTTTTAGTTCTGAGTGTAGCTCAGAGTATTGAGTTGTATTGAAATATCACTGCGCGAGTTTACGCATTTGATGCCTTTTATATCATCTTGTGTTTAACTTTCTAAGTAATCTGAAGTACTAACTTCAGATTGTGCTTTGTCATACTGAGAAGGAGCTGTACGAGTACTTCTAAGAAAGTTTCAGAAATGTTAAGTGTTTCTTTTGGGAAAATAAGTTTCATCGGACTACCAAAGGTACTGGGTCCATTCAATCTATTACGAATCCGTGTTTACGTAACATTATGTTTGCGAGTTTTCAAGTTTTAATCACCATTGACGAATGAAAAAAAAAGGAAAAACAAAACAAAAAAAAAAAAAAATAAAAGCTTTCAGATTTTACATTACTCCGAAAGGAGCATTTTTTTAAAGTTTTGTGTGCCACCTTTATTTACTAAATATCATGTTCTTCGCACTTAAATCATAAAATTCGATTCAAGAGCAATATCGGAAAATAATTTAAAAATGTGCTTACCTTTAGAATTTCCGATACGCAGTCTTGCGAGCTGGAGATAATTTTTTTTCTCGTACAGTGTAGCAACTCCTCGTTTTGAAATCGTTGACTTCTTAGTCAAAAATTCTTTAATATTTGAAAAAATATGAAATAGATAATAAAAAAAAATTCCATATTCTCAATTATGTCTTCCAGATGCTCATATTTGGGGGAGGATTATGTTATTAAAAATTTGATGGCTATAGGTAGCGTCGTTTTATCACAGTGGGAGAAACATACATACATTTATGCAGCTTCTTCAATATTTAATTTCTTTAAATATAATACAGGGCTTCAATATTTGGTGGCAACAGTTTGAAAAGCGAATCAACGCAGAAAGTGAATCAACGCAAAATGCAAAAACGAAATTAATAGTCCTTCTGGACTAACACCCTTAGAGCTAATAAATCCAGCCCCAAAATATTCGTATCTTCATTTAATTTTTACTTCAGAGCAAACTGGGATAGTACTGTAGGATTGTTTTGTTATTTTGAAAAACTGCATTTAATTTGCATTTAAGAAAAACACCATTTACGTAACCAGAAGGCGTCTTCTCTACGCTTCTTGTGATCAGAAGAAGCTGGCTGCTTACGTGTTCCTCTTATAAATGACCTGTTTAAAAATTCCAGCTTTTCTCGACACTCACGGGATATATACAAAGTAACGTTTTAAAAATACACTACTACTTCGCATTCTGTATCATGTTTTCTAAATAAATGTTTTGTTTCATGAATGAATGGTATTTCTCTGCATAAGAAAAGATGATTTATTCTTGACATTAGATACGCATGTAGCGTAATTGTCTTATTTTCTGCTTTATGCTATGCTATGCTGCGGGATGAAGTATACTACTTCTTGTTTATTTGTGCATTTGTTGCATGTCTCTCTTTCAGGACATTAGTCACCGGTTCGAAAGGATTTCACCAGATGCTTCCCCTATTAGTCGACTCTGCTTCACTATACCTTTAAATTCTTATCTAATATTAACTTGTTATTAATAATTTAATGTTAATATCCCGCTTAACTTTATTACCTTTTTATTATAAATTAACGATTTACCTTAAAGTGATTTGTGACAAAATTTATTACCTAACTTGTTACTTAATTTAAATTTCTTCATATAGCTCAATTGTTTTTTAAAATTTAGAAATTTTCTTTGTGTTAATACATACATAATTTTTAATTTTGTTCAATAGGGGTACATACACACATTTGTGTTAATAAACACATAATTTTTAATTTTGTTCGATAGGGGTAGGGCCTTCGGCCCAGGTACCCAGGTGTATACACTAATCACCCGCGAAACAGAGACGAAATATAAGTCTTCTCGGGATTCTGGTTGGGAAATTTCTAATCATAAGAAGGATCTGATTTCACATGCTATATGAAATTTCACTTATTTTTCAAATAAACAACAGTCTTATCATTATAATCTCTACATATAATAAAACAAAGAGTGTGTGTGTGTGTGTGTGTGCGTGTGCGTACGTGCGTGCGTGTGCGTACGTGCGTGCGTGTGTGTGTGTCTTTCGTTCGTGTTGCGAGTAAGCTAATAGACCCAGGGCCACGAAATTTGGTACATAGGTGTATCTACACAAGAGCCAGTGCACCTCGAAGCGATTTTTTCGAAATTCGAATTAGAATTTTTTTTATTTTATGTTTTGTGACCAAATCGCGTCATTTTGAGACATAATGGGCTACAGGAAAGCGAGATTTCACTCTATACATTTCATTTTTACATCGTCGTGAAGCGTAGACACTTAGCTATTTTACGAACTTAAAATAAATTTCGTATTTCAATAAATCGATTAAATACGAATTTATTTAGGAAGGCGAGCTTAACACCTTTTCAGCGGAATTTTTTTAAAAAAAACTTATTTTAAAAAATGTGTTGTTTATTTTCCTTTGATTTTTGGACACGTTGAACGTTAATCCTTTCCACTGCTTTTAAAAAGAGAATTTTGGAAAAATAATAATATTTTGTATTTTTTTTAAATTTTTTAAATGAAGCTTCCGAATACACTTCTTACATCTCAGATATTTTAAAATGAAGTTTTGGGAACAATTTTCCTTTCTTACTGTTGTTGATAGATTTTGATGGAATTGCATCATTTTGAATAGTTTCATTCTTTTAAAAATTTCGGTTTGGCAACAATTTTTCATCGTATTTCTTATGTTACTGTTTTTAAGAGACTGAAAAGTTTAAGAAATTAAAAAATTGTTTCTTTTTGCAACGATAAATTGTTTAATTCCTTTATTAGGATAATTAACATTTGTATCAAGGGATATTGCTTATTTCATTGTAATATTTTGTTTTAATTATATATAATTTTAATTATAAAAAAGTTTTGCATGATATTTTTTAATCTGTTTAAGTTCTTAATCTGTTTATACCATTTGAGTTCTTAAGATTTTGCAAAGGGAAGTTGGTTAATTTATTTATTAGGATAAGTAATATTTGTATTAAGGAATACTGCATATTTCATTGTCATTTTTTATATATATAATACATTTTTATTGATTTCTTTTTTGATAAAGTTTTTCTGCAAAGTAAACTTCTGCGCGAAATGTTTTGTTTTTTGAGTTTCTTTCATGTTATTTTTTGCTTATTTCACTGTTTGTAAGATACTGAAAAATTTTGCATGATTTTTTTGCATGAGCCAGTGCACCTCGAAGCGAGTTTTTCGAAATTCGAATTAGATTTTTTTTTTAAATTTTATGTTTTCTGACGAAATCGCATCATTTTAAGACATAATGGACTATAGCAAAGCGAGATTTCACTTTATTGAACAGTTTAAGAAATTGAAAGATTGTTTCGTTTTGCAAAAGTAAATTGTTTAATTAATTTATATATCTATATTTAAAAGGACGAGTCTTTCTGTGTGTGTAGGTGTCTTTCGTTCGTACTGCATACTAATAGACCCAGGCCTATGAAATCTGGTACACAGGATGCATCTAGACAAGAGCCAGCGCACATCAATTTTTCAAAATTCGAATGAGGTTTTTTTTTTTTAATTTTTTTTATGAAATAGTATCAAATTGATGATTTTCTCACATTATATGAACAACAATGGCACGCAGCCATTGTTGCTGATATCAGCACTATTGCCAGCCGGAAAAATGAGGGTGATAATTCTGTGCAGTTTTTAAATTTAATGTTTCTCTTGGATACTGGACGTTTGTCTAGAGAAGGCAGCAGGAAGTTGGTTAATTTATTTATTAGGATAATTAATATTTGTATTAAGGAATATTGCTTATTTCATTGTATGCCTTTTATATGTAATGCATTTTTAACTGAATTTTTCCCCGTTGTTGTTTGTTTCTTTTTCGGTAAAATTGTTCTGCAGAGTAAAATTCTGTGCAGTTTTCAAATTTAATGTTTGGAGTTCTCTTTAGGCATTTTTCCGGTACACTTAAAAGCCAGACGAAGGCTGGCCGCGCAGCGGCTAGTAAATAATAAATCAAACATTGTCAGACATTTTACAATGTCATTTATATGAATGTCACACATTTTACAATGCCATTGAAATCCACATTTTACAGAATTTTAAAACATATATCCATTACGATAATTTCGTTCCTTTGCTTTATTATTTTAAATTATTTTTTATAAATGAGAAACTATTCTAAGTACCATAAACAAAGTATAATAGCAATTTTTTCTCAGATACGAAACGTTTATTAGTTAACTATTAGCTTAACAGTAACACGGAGAGTTTTTCAAACACTATCAGTAGCCTGTCGCAGTTGATGGATTATACTTACATATGTAAAATTAAAAGCACCTCGCAGACCATTCGTTTCGTTTTACAGATCTCTTTTGCTGTTTGTATGATCTTATTTTCTTTCAAAAAAGCTTTGACAAATACTGTTTTTCTAGAACTGATTACTGAAATATTATTTACTCTTTCTTACATAGTGATAATAATTCGTTATGCCACGTGTATTTCTCCCGTAACTTTGTATATTGAGGTAATATAGTAACTGTTTCTTTAATATGCGGTTAGAAGTTAGAATATGTAAGTTATTAGCCCAAAGGGGCAATTTGTCCAAATGGGCTATTAAATTCGTTTTGGCATTTTGCGTTGGCTCACTTTTCAAATTTACTTTTCAAATGGTTGCTACCAAATACTAGACCCACTCCATTATATTTAAAGAAATTAAACGAATAATGAAGAATCTGAATGAATGTATGTATAATTTTCGCACTGTGAGAAAACAACGGTACCTAGAGACATCAAATTTTGAATAACATTATCTTCCACCCGAATATGGGCATCTGGATGCCCGAATTTGGAATTTGTTTTGTTATCTATTTTATGTTTTGTAAAATTTTAACGAATTTTTGATTAACAAACTCAACGATTTCAAAACGAGCAGTGACGACACTATTGGGGAGGAGGAAAAACATTTTTATCTCCATCCCGCGAGACTGTGTATCGGAAATTCTATCTTTAATTAGAAATGTCACTCTTGTATTTTCTAAGTCTGATGTTGATCATTTTAGCAAAACTAGTTTATAAGGAACTACTCATCCTATATGTTTTGTTTTTTGATCATTCTTTCCTGTCAGCAAATATTTCAATCTTACAATAATATGTAATTTGATGATCTAATTTTAAAGTCCAACCTTTTTCAAAAGAACTTCTTGAATTATATACTTCAGAGTACATTATATTCCTTTTTCAAAAACAAAAAACGAAAATAATTTATATAAAACTATGTAAAAGATATGTGCAGGATTTAAATAATGTTTATGTAATTAGTTTCGTTGAATTTAAGAAGGGGAGTGCTTATATTATTTAAAGAGGAATGAATGTTGCACTATAAGGTATTCTATCCCATGCCTTCGTGATGTAACGGTTAGCACACTCAGCGCGTATTCGAGAAGTCTAGGTTCAAGTCCCGGCGAGAGCATTGCACATTTTTCACGTCTCTTGCTTCAAAACAACCTAATCACTCTACAGTGGTGGCCGAACTAAAAAGGTGGTGGACGATGATTCTTCACCACCAGGATTTGGCGATTAGATCCTCTAATCCCCAGTCGCCTTTTAAAAGGGAGAGATTTTCTTCCTCCTTTCTGCAGGCCTTCGTGATATAGCGGTTAGAACACTTGGGGCGCATTCGAGAGTTTCAGGCTGAAGTGCCGGCAAATGCATTGCACCTTTTCACGTCTTCTGCTTGAAAATAACCTAATAACTCTACAGTACGTCTAACTTTGCTTATTACAATTAACTTATTTGTAAGAATTTACATATTAATCATCTTTATGAAAGAATGCTTCTATAAATATGCACTAGTTTACATCCGCTTGGTGATCTCATAGACTCACAGAATTATTCAAGACCAGTTGTTTTGGCTTTACATATTGAGGTTACGGTGAGCCTTCCTGGTCCGAATAATGGTTAGTATAATGGCTACCATATCTATGAGCCTGAGATCGAATCCCGGAGAAGGTTTGGATGTCTATCAATATATAGTGTCTCTCTACCACAAGAGCACTTAAATACATGAGGAGCAGAAAACCCTATAAGGTATTCTATCCCATGTAGATATCCCCAAAAGTAGCTTGATGACAGGGAAACCTCAGATTCTTCCCTGCGAGGATTTCCCTTTATAATTTGGAACGGTGCTTAGCAAAGTCATACTTACTCTGGCTATAAAGAACCGAAGTCCCATGCTTACGACAGAGCAAATCCAAGCTCCTCGTCACGATCAAATTCTTGGAGTCATCCTGATGCAGTTAGATGCCTGAAATCAGTTACAACAACAACAGCAATCATGATACATACTTATCGTAATGCATAGTTTCAAACAAAAAATATCAATTAATATAGCAGAATTATCACAAACATTAACATAAAGCGTAAAGATGAGCACCGCTACTAAAGTTCGAAAAAGATGGATCAGGTTTTATTTCTTTAAATGCTTACACCTGACAGCACTCACAAAACGTACAAAGGTTTACAAAGTAAGACTAAATTTTTTTAAACGAGGTCTGTAACTATATGTGAGAGAGTTTGGTAAATATAACGTTTTGTATGACCCGTAGGGAAAAAGCAACAAAAAGAAACTAAGTTATATATTACATTAAATAAAATCAAATGCAAAGAACACTTCACACTTAAGCAAATTCGCCGAAAAGAGGCAGTGAAGGAAACTTATTGATTTAAATTATTTTTAATTTTCTTTAAAATATCAAATTAAATTTTCTTTTTGATCAATCACAGCAATTACAAAATAAAAATTTCTTAATTTGTTGATTAATAAAAAAATACAACAATTCGTGTGGCTTCTGTTAAGTAAAATTGATAATTAGCAAATTACTCATTATATTTTTATAAAATAAATACAAAATATTCCTCGTTATTTTGTTTGAAATTCTCAGAAATATGGATAATTAAAAGTCTCATTAAACCAGGAATATTATACTTCATCATATACAGAACCATAAACTGTCAAACTAGTAACAATAATTCAAAAATTCTTCCTAAATCCAATCCAAGGATTTTTGATTTTGATCGATCATCAAACACTAAATCAGCAAACTCTCTCTTCAGTAACTCTGCAGATTGAACATATAAAATTCTGTTGTAATTTAACTTTTGTGTCATTTAATAAAACATTACTAATATTTTACTGACTGAAAGTTTAACTGTTGGGAAATCATACCCAAAATTAGTATTTATACTCATAATATCTCTATATACATGAACTTTTTAAATGTGACAGTTAAAAAAGCATTCTTTACTCGATTTTGAAAGGTGGAAGTATATTTCTATTGTGGAAGTATATACCTAATAACAATATTTATGTATATAAAGGACTGTAGCAATGGTTTTAGAAAAGTGTACAAGCTGAATAAAGGGGATCGGTTTACTCTTTACGTTTTAATAAGAAAATACAAGGACTGACTTGGTTGAGTTATTAGGTATTTTCTCTCTCCTTTCCGTATGGCTTCCTAATTCGAAGCATACTCGACGTGTCGCACTTTTCACAAATAAAGAAGAATCTGCATAAATGTATGTATGTGTGTGATAAAACACCAAATGTGGTAAAACAACGGTACCTAGAGCCATTCAATTTTCAATAAAGTATGTTTCCACCTGAATATGGGCATCTGGAAGTCCAAATTTGGAATTTGTTTTATTATCTATTTCATATTTTGTAAAACTTTAACGAATTTTTGATTTACAAACTCAACGATTTAAAAGCGAGTAATGGCAACATTCTACGGCGAAAAAAAAAGTTTTATCTCCAGCGCGCTGAACTGTGTGTCGGAAATTCTAAAGATATGCTCACTTTAAATTATTTTGCGATATTGCTACTGAACTGAATGTTATGGTTTAAGTGTAAAGAACGTAATATTTAATAAATAAAGGTAACACACAAAATTTTTAAAAAACGCCCCTTTGGACGTAATTTAAAATCTGAAACCTTTCAGATTTTTTTAAGACTCTTACAGTGGCGTCCGAAATAAAAGATGATCAAAGATGATTCTCCACCCCCAGGATTTTGTGATTGGGACCCTAATACCTAGTCGCCTTTTAAAAGGGGGAGTATAAAAGGTATTTTCTCTCTCCTTCTCGCATGTGGTTCGTCGTGGTTCTTCGTGGTGTAATTGGAAGCATACTCGACCTGTACACGAGAGGTCTACGTTGGAGTCGTGGAGAGGGCATGGTACATTTTTTATGCTCCTGCATCTGCATAACTTATAAGTCTACAGAGTGCTATCCTTCGGAAAGGTAAAGATTTTCATCTTGAGAAACGGTAAACCAAATCTGCCACATCAAAGTGCATCAAATTACCACCAGTGCAAGAATGCGCAAGGAATTTCAACTTCTTTAGTGCATTCAGTTGGTAAAATTATCAGTACAATTACAAGGCTACGGTCAAAAGGTTAGTTTAGATTGGATTTTTCTGATTACTCCAAAGCTTACCAGGGCCATCTGCTTTAAAGGGACGTATGTCTTCTAGGAGGATATTTTTTAAACTATCTCATACCTACATTACACATAAAACCAGAGTAACGCTGATGCAGTCAGCCCATTCACCTGAATTTCAACCCGGATCGAACTACCAGCGTTCGGCGACTTTATCGCTCTGCCGCTGGGGCTTTTAACGTATTGTCTAAATCGTAGAACAAAACTAATTCATTAACAAGAAATTTTGTTTCAAAATGTAAAAAGCTTCTTAAATATTACATGATATTGTAGAGACATTAGGTTATTACGAAGCAGGAGACATGAAAAATGAGCAACGCCTTCGCCGGGAATCGAACCACGGATCTCTCGGTTACGCGTCGAGCATGCAGACCACTACACCACGAAGGCATGCCTTATAATATTCTATATTTAGCATACAGTGATGCTGAAGAGAAAGGTTTGCGAATAAAAGATTTTTAACGCGATCATGCTCTGTACTCTTTGCTTATGTAGTCTCTCGCAGACAAGTAACAGCTACGAGTAAAAATGTAGTTAGAATCTCGTGACTAGTAGCGTCAATGAAAATCTATTATTACAGTGAAGTGAATTAGGTTTTTTATTGTTTATATTTTTTACTTCGATAAAATTTTGCAAACTGAGTTTGTCCTAAGAATAACTAAGATACACTTTTAGTATATAAAGTTTTACCAAAACGAAAATTATGCAACACTACAAACATGCATTGAAAATAAAGTGAATAGTTAACAAACAATATCATCCTCTACTGTGTAAGTACTGAATATCACGCATTGCATCTGCTGTGATAATACCTGACAAATACCGCCATTATTTTTGTTATTACCTATTTTATTCACTATATTCTACACCGTGCGAAATGTGACTTTACCGCAAAATTAAAATATCCATGATAGGTAAATATTTTGAATGGATTTGGGATATAGAGAAAGTTACGTGAGTGCTCACTAAAAAGGTCTTCCGGAGATGCTTCATAAAGAAGCCACAGTCAGGACAAGTTTGATCGGAGTGAGAAGAAATATTTGCTAGGAGATAAAGGAAATATGTCTTTTGTTAGAATAAATTTATTCATTTAATATGTTACCGAGCTTTATTTGCCGTATGAATAACTTTATGAGTTGTTTATTAAAAATCCCTTTATCACTCATTACACAGTTTCAAACATCTTAATTTAAATTTGCTTCTCTGAATATCTTTATGAATAAATTATTAGTCCAAAGGGATTTAGTCTTGAAGGACTATTACTTTCGTTTTGCGATTTTGCGTTGATTCACTCTGAATGCCCGATTCACTTTTCAAATTGTTGCCACTAAATGTTATCGCTCTGCATTAAAGTTTAAAAAATGAAAAATCTGCATAAATGTATGCATGTTATTATTATTTTTTTTTTGACGTAGCTTTCTCTTCAAAAATCGTCTGCGTGCGTTGCACGGGAAAATAAAAAGGAATTTTAATTACAGTTCTAAATAAATAGCCAAATAAATGTGAAATTCGTAACAATATTCTCTAAAACTTTAACGAATTTTTCATTAACAAACTCAAAGATTTCAAAGCCAGCAATACCAACGTTGTACAGAAAAACATTTTTATCTCCAGCGCGTGAGAGCGTGTACCGAAATTTCTAAAGATATGCAGAATTTAAAATTATTTTGCGATATTGCTGTTGAACTGAATTTTATGGTTTAAGTGCGAAGAACATGGTATTTAACAAATAAAGGTAACACACAGAATGCTAAATAAACGTCCCTTTGGACGTAATTTAAAATCTGAAACATTTCAGATTTTTTTTTTTTTAGTTCTACTTTTTTAGCAAAATATTTTAATTTTATTAAAGAAAACTCAGGGCACATTTATGTTTTTATTCTATTTTACTCTAACTAAGAAGGATTTGTAATAATTTTCAATTTTAGTTCAAATTAAATAAATCTAATGTTAGAAAAGGCGAAGGGAAAACAACAGTATGGGGCATGGTCGCACTCCGCTGATCAATAATGTTTAACAGTGTTTTTAACCGCAAACATTGCGTACAGCGAAGATTTTGATTAATTTCATGAGTCGATTTATTTTATTAACTTTACAGCTCATTGTTACGCGAAGTTTGAGTTATGCTGTAGCACAACAAAGTAAAGCAATTGATCCATCTTCTTTTAATCGTTATTTAATACTAGCGGAAGTAGCCGATGGCAGTTAAGTTAGATTGAGAGTAATGCATCTAACAACAGAGAGAACGATACCACTATAATCCTTCTCTAACAGCGATGCAAAAAAAAAAAAAAAAAAACGATTCATAGTCATACATTTTTCATTCTGATGCGATATGCAACCCCATAAAAAATTTCGATAGAAAAATAAACTAATTCTCACTCATTATATCAACAACAATGGCGCGCATTTTTGAATGATTTTCGTCTTTCTAATCAAATAGTCATAAAAGTTCCATCCAATATTTCGCTTGTGTTAAAATTTAATGGATTAAATGTGGCAAAAATATTATCACAATTGATAAGAAATCAATAACCCGAACAAACAGATATTCTTTCTTTATATATAGATTTTGTAAACCTTAGGAAGTTTTGATTAACAAACTCTGCGGTTTGAAAGCGAGCAGTAGCAACACATTTCTAAATAAAGCATTTTTTTATCTTCAACGCGCGAGACTGTTGCCACTCAGAAAAAGGAGTGCGAAAATTAGCTTTCAGAGTTTTTAATCAATATTTCGGCTAATTAAAGTCGTACGAAGAACAGAATAGTCGAAATGGCTTCTCACGAATATTTGGAATCAGGAATAATGTATTTAATGTTTGCCAAAGCTATTTTTATTTTGTCGTAAAACTTATGAATTTTTTATTAACAAACTCTCAGATTTGAAAGCGAGCAGTGGCAACACTTTTCAAAATAAAGCGTATTTTCATCTCCAGCGTGCCACTCGGAAAAATGAGGGCGAAAATTATCGTTTTTCCGAGATTTTCATTAATATCTCTGATTTTAGCTACTTTTTTTTGGAAAAAAGTGAACGTCGATCTTTTGCAGGACCCTGAAAAGAATTGTAGAAAGTTTGGTGACGATGGCTATAGTAGTGATTGAGTTGTTATAGGACAACAAAACACACAAATGTTCTTCTTTATGTATATAAATTATTTATATATTATTTAATTTTCATTTAATCTTATCTCAAAAGTTACACACAATTTTATTCTCTACTCTTCCATTCTCATCACCATACAATTTATACCGTAGCAAGTTTCAAGCGTTCACTTATGCGATTCTTTAAAAAATTGGGGGGGGGGTGCTAACTAGTAACTAAATAAGTATCGTAGAAAATATAGAAAAATAGTTGATGTGAAGCCTTCTACTAAGCATTTGGAACATTCATTCTTTGTTAGCACTCCCAACTCCAAGCGTTACACTTGTGCTATGCTTATTATGATAGCTAAGCATACCACATACTTGCACAGCTGTGTAAAAATTTACGATAGAATTTTGTTTTCCGGATTCCGATGTAACTGAAACGTGAAGATCATGCAAAAACTGAAATCAAACTTTCTTTCATTTTGCATTGCTATTTTACTGACGTTAAAGTATTCTGTTTCAGTAAAATATGCAGCACCAAACCCGTTTGATGAAACTGAAAGAATATCTCAAGGTTACTGCAAAGAAGGCATTTAAATACTGCAGGGAAATAAATGAGAACAGTCAAAAAAGCTGCGAACTATGAAGTCGAGAAGACCTTGCTTTTTGTTTGCATTGTCGCGTCCTTATTTGCGTACACCGAATGATTCCCAGAAAATTTCGCGGAAGCTTACGTTCCAAGAGCGTTGCGTTAATGAAAGACTATGAGTCACACTTTCGTGGAGGATTTTATTTATCCACCTGGGCTACCTCGGTTTAACCTGTCGTGAGTTAGAGTTTAGGTGTTTTTAAATAATATGCAAACGATATCAATGTTATGAGACAGTGGTCTGCAAACTGTGTTCGGCGGAATCCCAGTTTTCCATGAGTCAATACTCAGGGTTCCACGAGTCAAAATAAAAATTCGGAAAAAAATTATACAACACTAACTGACTAACGTACATTAACTAAAAAAATATAAAGGTAGATTCAGTTTAGCTTTAAAACTTAACGTATCATCATATGTCTTAACGTATGTTCATCACATGTCAAAGACATGTTCATCATGTGCAATGTTCTGCAAAACTAAATAGTTAGCTAATGAAAAACAACTCTCATTTTCGGACTTTATCATATGTCAGGCCCAGCCGGAATTCTCTGAGGATACTGGCAAAAGCAGGAACGAATTATGCAGCTGAATGCCAGGGAAAGCAGCAAAGCATCAAAGCATCAATAAAAGAATATTTTTCATAAGCCAAAACTAAGTATAATTGGATAAAAAGTCCATTCGAGTAAAACAGTAAGGGAGCAACTTATCGGCATGTCAACAGTTTCGACGTTAAAACCGAAATTTAAGCAAAACTTGCTTCTAAAGGCTTGTTTGTAGATTTATGAAGAATAGCTCTCACACAGCTTTAAATATTTGAATGCTATTCGAAGCAATATTGCTGCGTGCATACGTTTTCTTAAGAGATCGAATGCACACAGGTCCAATGATAGGCTGATAAAATTTATTTTATCAAAAGAACACTTCAGAATTCTGCAGATAAATACTCATACAGGTTATAAGATATTCCCCCGCCTTCTTGGCATGCCTTCGTGGTGTAGTGGACAGCACTCTCGACGCGTAACCGAGTGGTCCATGGTTCGATTCCCGGCGAACGCGTTGCTCATTTTTCATCCCTCCTGCTGTGACTGCGCATATCAGCGGCCATATTGGCCATATTTTGTGTGCTTCGATAAAAGTGCTAATATCTTGGTAATTATACCACTTGTGTTTGTGAAAATGTGATTTTTCCGTGGATTACTAGTTTCGGTTGCGATATTTGTGGTGTTTTTACTGCGAAGAATGTGAATTTCCAAGGACAGGAATACTTTTAAAATTGTTGCTGTCCGCCGCCTTCATTTGCATATTCTGAGTAAGCATTGTCTCTCAAAGTTTCCATATACTGTGCAAATAACTTATAGAGTATAAAATAGGATTCTATATGTGTTTATCTACCTATATATTGAAAATCGTGACTTTGGTACTTGTATGAAAAATGTTATACGCATTTGTAATTTTCAGTAAGTGTTAGGCTTAGTGTGGTGGATGGCTGCTGACACAAGGCATTTGGTGCATCACCAAGTTAGGTCCTTTCTAGCCGCCGGGGCTGCGAGTCAGACCGCTTTTCGTGCAACAAAACTGAAGTCTTTCTGCCCGTTGGAGAGAGAAAAATATAGAGCGTAAGGGGCAAATTTCCGACAATGAAACGCAGTCGGCCAGTGCTCCAATAATAGATAAGGCTCAGAAACAGAGCAGTACACGACAGCTAGATGTTGATATAACTTTGGAAGATGTGAGTACAGAGTATCAGGAGGCTTCAGAGTGCTATACTAACTTAATTGGATATTTAAATAGAGACGACATTCCCACAAAAGAAACAAAAAAGATACGAGGTTTCTTTGACGATATGTTAAGAATAGTCTCGAGGCAGAGTTACAAAATAGCCAATTTGGAAGGACAAGTTTAACAAACTAAGAATATAGAGACATACATACAAGAAATAGTCCCCACTCAACTTCTGCACGTCTTATGCAGAAGTTGTCAGATCTCGACGGCCATCCAGAAGTAGTTCTAGATCTAGACGATCGCAATCGAGAACACGACAAGAGACAGAGCATGTATTACTAGTCTATCCTAAGACTGAGGGTAACACATCTGACGTGGTAAAGGAGAAGCTGGTGAAGAACATAGAACAAGGGAAACTCAAAGTACGCTTCAGGAATATAAAGAAAGTCGACAAAGGAGGGCTCCTAGTAGAAGTTACGAAAAAGGAAGAACTAGCAATACTTGAAGAGGCCATAAATGAAAATCGGAAGCTGAAGGACGTAGTGGGGACGAAACATCCACAAAAAAGAAACCCCAGAATAATAGTGTACAATGTCAATGACAACATTAATAAAGACGAGATAGTGAACTTCATTAAAACACAGAACACAGATCTAGCAGAAAGTGAATTAGAGGTCCTGCTCGCCAAGAAGGCCCGCTTTAGACAGCACTAGGTTCTATCTATAGATCCAGTAGCTTTCAAGATCCTTTTGAAAACGAGGAAGTTGAACATACAATGGACAAGAAACAAGGTAAGGGAGTTTGAAACGTGTCAAATGCCTTGGGTATAACCACCCAGCGAAATATTACAAGGAAGATAAAGTCTGTGCCGGATGCGGCTCCACAGACCACGAGAAGGCCAATTGTGACAAAAAAATAGTCAGATCTGTCAATTGCACAAAGATGAATAAACGATATAATACAGGCCTCGACGCTCAACATGATAGCTGAGATAAGAAATGCCCATGCTACCTAAGAGAGCTAGAACTACTAAAACAACGAACATATTATGGATAGTATCCAAATAATCCAGATTAATGTTAAGCACTCCAGGAGTGCAACAGACAACTTAAAGATAAATTTTGAACACAACGACAAACTCAAAGTAGCATGTATCCAGGGACCGTACACAGTACAGAACAAACTGTACGGGTTCCCCATAAAATATAGGAAGTTCTACTCTCGAATAGACGCAAAAACTGCAGTGATTATAGCGGACTCAAATCTCCCAGTTCTGGAACTTTTCAGCTCTCCGGAGATCATAGCGCTTGCAATAGGCAGTGACTCAAGATTTATACTAATCACGGTATACTGTCCTTCATGGCAGGACATTGCACCAATCTTGACAACCCTAGAAAGGTTTATGCAGGATAACAACAACATGACTACAATAATTACCTTAGATTTCAATGCTAAATGTTCCCAATGGGGCTCACATATTACGGACACACGAGGCTTCAAAGTGTGCGAATTCATAGCCAGCACTGGACTATTGATTGTCAACGAGATAGGGGATATGCCAACTTTCGCGGGAGTAAGTGGCAACAGCTGGATTGACCTCACACTTATCATAGGTAGAGACAGAATTAGATCGATAACTAGAAGGTAACGGACGAAGCAAACAGCAGCGATCATAATAATATCTATTTTGACGCCTCCAGCATTCATTACCCAACATGGCGAAGAACGAAAATCAATGTACGACATACCGACTGGCTAAGTTTCAAAAGAGATATCTCAAAATCTCTAGCAGACCCTACAAATCTGACAACTATCGAAGAAATCGATAAATATATAAGAGAAGTTACCACTAGTCTCCACGAGATCTATCAAAGAACGGTTCTCTCACATAACTCGAAACCAAGACCGCGCACCTGCCCGTGGTGGACAAAGGATCTCACTATTCTCAGGAAAAAGGTTAGAGCAACAAGGAAAAGATTCCAAATAAACAACTGGAGAGGAAAGGGCCCGTAACAGGCTGCTTTACCAAAGGATACGTGCACAGTACCGGCAAAAGATGTATAAAGAAAAGGAAAAAGCATGGGACATGACATGGAACAAAATCACTGGCAGCTCTCCGTTCGGCACATACTTCGATGTAGCTAAAGGGAAGAGCATGGATCCGTTATAGATAGGTTCAGTTAAAAAAGACGATGGTACAATGATGAATACAATTGAGGATACAATTAGGGAAATAATGCGGTTCCATTTTCTAGAACACGACCCCAACCGGGACTCTACACATCACGCAGATATCCGTGCCCAATCAACTGAGATTCCAAACTCGAAAGACGATCCGCCGTTCACACTCGAAGAAATACAACGTACGATAAACTCAACATGCACAGGTAAAGCTTCTGGTCTGGATAGCCTCCCGATTGAAGTCATAGAAGAGCTAAGGCTCGCGGACAACAAATAAATTCTAGCACACTTTAACAAGTGCCATGAATTAGGTTATTTTCCAAAAGAATGGGAAAACTCAGAACTAGTCATGCCCAGTTCTCAGAGACCTATCTGCTTACTCTCAGCGTGGAGCAGAGTCCTTGACAAGATGCTTATGCAGAGAGTAACATATTACCTGGTCAAAAACAAACTACTAAACCTTGCCCAATACGGGTTTACTAAAGGGCAGAGCACCACCGACGCCCTCAACCGTGTTCAAGACATCATCTTAAATAACAGACAAAATAACCTCCATGAGTGTATAATATTGCTTGACGTAGCGTCAGCATTCAATAAACTATGGTGGCCAGCGCTCATAAGGTTTTAAATCAGTGCAACACTGAAAAAAATGTATGTGACAAACTTAATAACTCGTTTATATCTCAAATTAAATTCAGAATATTATTTGAAATAAAATTTACTTTTTCAAGAAAAAAGTGAGAGGTTTCAGATTTTAAATTACGTCCAAAGGGGCGTTTTTTAACGTTTTGTGTGTTACCATTATTTATTAAATATCATGTTTTTCGCACTTAAACCATAAAATTCAGTTCAACAGCAATACCCCAAAATAATTTTTAAATGAGTATATCTTTAGGATTTCTGATACACAGTTCAGCGCACTTTAGATAAAAAGGTCTTTTTCCCCCGTAGAGTGTTGCCATTGGTCGCTTTTAAATCGTTTGAGTTTGTTCATCAAAAATTCATTAAAATTTTACAAAATATGAAATAGTAATGAAACAATTTCCAAATTCAGGCTTCCCGATGCGCATGTTCGGGTGAAAACGTACGTTATTCAGAATTGGAGGGCTCTAGGTACTGCTGTTCTATCACATTTGGAGAAATATACATACATTTATACAGATTCTTCATTATTTAATTTCTTTAACTATAATACAGGGCTGCACTGTTTCCGACACAAAATCACAAAACGAATATTATTAATTTTATAATGCATATAATAAAAAGTTTTATGTCAAATAGAATCAAATGGAACAGAAACGTGCCATTGCCTATCAACGGAAACTGAACAATTCACTATGAAATGTAATATATTTTATAGGAATAGCCGCAAAATAAATTACTTCTAACAAAAGAAATCCGCGTTTGCCTTTCAAAATGCTTTAACCATTTTAAACATTTTAATTTGAATTAGTGATTAAAAAAGCCAATTTAATCATACGCTTATATACGAAATATATCTCTAATTAAATTCGAGGAAATAAGTCTAAATGAAGTGCAGGAAAAAGTCCGTATAATTTATCAACTTATCAGTCTGTATGATTTATCTGTTCATATCAGATTTTTTTTTCTATGGTAATTTGAATACGAGTTTCCCTAAGCAAAGTTTCTATGAAGCATTCCTTCACGTAAAGAGATAATTTACTGTTCTTTGGAATGACGAAATAAGCTAGCATTTTATGTATTAAACCTAAGATTTTTCTCGACTACTGACTTGTTCACATAGATATAATGAAACAAGAAGTATAAAAACTTGCTACCAAGCCATCTTTATGACAAAATTTAAGTAAATCTTGAAAAATCTCAGAAAGCAATTACAATATTTCAAAGCTTTAAGTACAAGCACTATTTTAACATTAAAACAGTAAAATATAGGATAGTTGCTTCTAAGGGAAATTTTGTCTATTGTTACCGCAAAGGCACACACTAAAAAAGGTTTTTAAAATATGTTATTTTGAAGACGTAAAGAATGAATCATCCTTGGGATGTAATTTGTCATAACTTCCATCCTGTTCGTTCCCTGTTAAATGACTTTTATTGATATCTATGAGCTAACAGCACAAATCCGCTGAACTCTCTATCCAAATGTTTCCAACTGAAAATTTATTACAGCTATTATAAGTAATTGAGAAGTCACATTTAGAAAATATTATGAAAGATCTTTCCGAAATTTTTAATTAGGAAATTAACTCAAATAGTTGATAAACTCTTTGCTAAAGCCTAAATTAAATAACAAACATATGAAACAAAAATTTTAAAAAATTAAATCAAAGAACCTAAATGAGACAAGTACATACAAAATTCATTACACTGCGCAATTACTTTCCTTTTTAAAACTTATATATAAAAGGTTGAGATTATATCTAAAAATTCAATTACTTTATCAAAAAAAATTAAAAACAGTTTTTTGGGGGAATACTTTTGCTTCACTTCACTAAGACTTTTTCTCCTTTTTTAATATTTCCGTTTTAGTAATCTCACTTAGAAAGCTGCTGTACAATCTTTAGTTCATTTCAACTTTGCTATTTTCCCCTTTACACAGGGTGTTTATAGTCTCGGACCTATTTTGATGTTTAATAACTCATAAAATAATAAAGATAGATTAAACTTAATAATATGAATGGTTAGATAGACTCAAAAAGTTTCATCACCCTTGTAAATGAACTTCTACGTGTGCTCCCTTCGTCGCACGGACAATATCAAGTCGATATTCAATTTCACGCCAGGTACCGGCAAGCATGTCGGCATCCACAGAGGCTATTGCAGTTGTAATTCTGGCTTTTAGGTCATCAGTGTACGACACTCTCCTCCTGTAAACGTTGTCCTTTATAAATCCCCAAAGGAAAAAGTCCAGCGGCGTTATATCAGGTGATCTGGGTGGCCAAGGAATTGGACCTCCTCGCTCAATCCATCTTCCTGTAAAATGGTCATTCAAAGAACTACGAACGATGGTACCCCAATGAGATGGTGCACCATCTTGTTGCAAAAAGACATGTGGCTGAAGCTCTTCTAGTTGTGGAAATACGAAGTTTTCCAACATGTCTAAGTATACGACTGATGAGACCGTCTATTCTGTAAAAAATAAAGGCCCAATGACTCGGTCTTGCATTAGTCCACGCCACACATTAACCATTGGGGAATCCCTTTGTGCCTCACGGTATTCATGGGGGTTTTCAGATCCCCATATGCGCATATTAGGGCGATTAACAATGCCAGAAAGCTGAAAGGATGCTTCGTCGGAGAACATTATGCGCTTCAGAAATTCAGCATCTTCTTCTATCATCCTTAGTATATCTGTTGCAAAGGCCTTCCTCCTAGGCCTATCGTCCGGTTCCAAAACTTGAACAATTTAAACTTTGTATGCATGCAGTCTTAGAGAAAAATACAATTAATAAGCAGACAATATTTAGAAAAGTACAGATATTTAGGCTGGAAAATGAAATTATCTGAAATTAACCCCACGCGCAGACGATATTTGCAAAGATATTCAATCCTGAAAAGGAAAATATATAAGTTATTCCATCAATAAATGCCATAAGTTTGTTTATATCTTCATTGTTTTATGAGTTATTAAACATCAAAATGGGTCCGGGACTTTATAAATACCCTGCATTTTAATTTCCATTTTATTGCAAGTCATAAATAATTCCTTCAGAAAATAATTGCTTGCTTTCTTATCATATTAAACACTAGTTAGGCACTACTACACTCATGTCCATAAATTAAGGATAATGCAAAATCAGGCAAAGGAAGAGTTAGAAGCAAAACAAATTTGACTTATTTGTAAAGCTTATTTATTAAACAAAAGGTAAAGTGCAAAAAACGATGCTATATGTTTGATATTATTAAAAACATTAGCGATTTTTTCTCCCTGGAGCAAATTACAAAAAAAAACCTATTTACAAAAAACCAATCAGACTGCAAGCTAAACCTGGACTCGTCGGAAAACATCACACAAGCCCACTGTTGCGGTGTCCACAATGCATGCTCTGTACTCCAGGCTAACCGCAGGCGACAATGAGTTGCAGTACGTGGAACGCATCTGACAGGTCTACGAGCATATAGACCAATCTGCCCTAAGCGTCTGTACACGGTCTACCTCGAAATTGTCATACCAGTGGCTGAAGAGAGCTGACGAGACAGATCTGATGCTGTGCTCCGCCTGTTTCTTTTGGCAGTAACTGCCAAATACCGGTCCTCATTCGGTGTTGTAACTCTGCGGTGTAACTTCTACTCACATTACCATCATCTTGGAATCGTTGCCAAAGCCTGGAGATGACACTCTGGGCAATTCCAAGTTCGTCTGATACTTCCAGTTGGGTACGCCCACATTTCAGTCGGCCGATAATTCTACCACGTAAAAAATTATCCAAATGCGTCCTTTGTGTCATAACTATTCGGTTATTGCACTGAAATGCTTATAAAGCGTCTGCGAACAATTTTACCTCTTCGCCTGTATTCCTTATATATCACTTTCTTACACTCTCGTCACTGTGACTTACCATCGGTGTCATCTGGTTACTTCCGGAAATTTGCATATGATTCTTGAAGATGTGTGTAGTGATTTTACAAGTGATATATTTATTTTAGAGTTCGATTTCCGCATGACTCCGAATTATCCTTAATTTATGGACATGAGTGTACTTTGCATTCTCAGACGGACAAGTTATCGAGTGGATAAGACAGGTGTGCACTGGCAATTCGACACGGTTAAACTTCTAACAAACGGGCTGGCTGCATGAGCGTTTGGAAGCTGTTTTTTCACTTTCTTGTTATAAGTAAAGGAACTATTGTAATCGCGAAAATTTAGGATATCAGATTTCAACGAAAATATTCATTTTGTCTGCTCTCCAATTTATTTGAGGTTTTTTTTGCGTGACATCTGTACGTACGGACAAAATAAGACTCTTTTTTCCAAAACGGTTGGTAAAAAGGATTTAAAATGGATTCAGAATAGATATTTTGGTGACGTTTGTATATGCGTACGTACTTCTCGTATTTATATAGTATAACTCAAAAAAGGAACAGCCGTAGAACGCTGGAATTTTGAATATGGGCCTGCTATAGTTGTGCACATCTCTTTTCCGTTGTCAAGGGCAGCACCAAATATATAAATATATGTATTCTCACTCTGCTACCCGGCTCGATGAGCTCTGTATTTTTATCTCTAAACGTTGGTAAATAGGCCATTTTTTATAAAAGTATTTGGGATTATGTTTTTCTTATCTTCCGGCTATTGTTTTATTCCTTTATCTACATGAAATAGTTGTAGAATTAACAAAAATTTTAAAGTGGCGATGAGCCTAACGAGGCTTTACATTTGAAACTCTCATTAGAACAATGAATTAAGTCACTTGGTGCAACAACCTCAGTGTCTTTTTGCCCATTGGGTCCAACAGTTAGTTTTCAATTTTGTGCACCGAAAATTTGATCTTCCTGTCCGTTGCCCGAATTACTTGTTTTTCCATAGAAACTCTAATTGCAAAACTTTTTTACAGTTTTTAATGATGAAGTTTTGACTTGTTATGAATCTTTGTCTTTCCGCGAAGTGGGAACTAAATTGTTTGAATGAGAAATGTATCTCTAATGAAATTCGAGGAAATAAGTTTAAATGAAGTGCAGCAAAAATGCTGCGTAATTTAAACAGGCTGTACAATGGTCTCATGTCTATATCAGATACTTTTTCTTTCTATGGTAACTTGAATACGAGTTTCCCTAAGAAACTTTCTATCAAGCATTCCTTCCCATAAATAGATAATCTACTGTTCTTTAGAATGACGAAATAAACTAGCATCTTAATTCTCATTTCCAAATTTGCTTTCGAATAACGTAATAAATCTCTTCAAAATATTTTCAGTAAAAACTTTTCTTTGATTTTTTTTCTTTTTTTCACTTTCTAAACAACATTTTTTACTTTTGATTTTAAAACTAAAACGCCTATTCAACCCACAGTGAGTGCGAATTTCCTAAATACACATTGGTATCGCAACCATATCAGTGCAATGGATCAATGACTTCAGACTGCAAAGTTTCATTTCACGATGTTCCGTGAAATATAGAAACAAGAATTCGTTTACTGAAATTCTAATATGTATTCATATTCAGTTAATCAGAAACTCTATACTTTAAATTTAGTTACTTCTCAATTAACATTAAATAACAAAATTTTCTCGTTGATTAAAATCGGCGTCAAATTTTCAAGAAAAAACAGGCACTCAAGGACGAGTATTGCAAATCCATCAATCATTTAATTTTCGAAGCCCCTCCTACAGTAGCGATGGTAATGCACCATTAGAAATTTCGCATAGGGATTGTGAAGTTATGTTAGGCACATATTTATGCCGCGTCAGAAAAATAAATTTGCCAGGAAATATTATAACCAAATAAGCGCTTTATAATCACAACTTATTCTAAAAATAATTAAAATTTTTTTACGCATCATTATTTTAATGTTTTTTTACTCTTTAATACGACTTGCAGTCAGCTTCTCCTTAACAGCCTTTTCTAGCAGGTTCTAGGGTTTACCTTAACTTGCAAAAATGAAGCATTAGTTGCTGGCTGGACACTGGTGAAGAGTGGTACAGAATGATTAACGTAATCAAAAATACTATGAAAGAGAGATGCTTTCCTTTCTGGTTGACTGTTTTGTCTCAAGGACTTTCGTTGTGGTTATGAATGACACGGTAACAGCTACGATGCGTATCACTTCCTCGGGTCCTGAGGCTACATTTACATCTGAAAGATAAGATTATATCTTCCATTCATCTGTAACATCAAACGTTTGGACTAAAGATTAAATGTTACTTCACTAGGTTTGATAAATGGATGTGTTTGTCTTAGGTGAAATTGCATGTACCGTACTTCCTTAAAGTGGAAATATTCTTCAACATTAGTATTTCAGAAAGCATAATAAATTTCATCATATTATCTTCGTAATGATTTACTTGAAGCAGGCAATTTATTAGGAGACCTGCTGCATATAATGAATACACTGTCAAATACAGATTTTTGTACTTTACATTCTAAAAATTCGTTGCTAGATATTTCTAGATAATATTGTGGGTATCAGCATTCTAAAATCACATTAAACATTAACGGTAAGGCTTGTTTTCATATTCTGGTTTGCTTAACATGGCTTTATTCAGCTATATTATTAATACTGACATTTATGTCGCCTTCCTCAAATAGTGTTTCATTTTATATTAAACATTTAACTAAGTGGTAACAGCATGCGCATGCAGAGGAATTGCTATATCTACAATTATTTCGACGAAATATAGATAGTTTTTATATCGAGATATTTGATGCCAAAATAAATCAAAATTAGACGCTTGAATTTTGTATGCGTAGAATATGCGTAAATAATACGTTCTGTTTTTGATTTTTAAACAATTTTGTCAACTTCATAAGTGAAATTATTTCTTTCTTAAATATATAATTTTCAGTAAATTTCATGAATATTTTGGAATTAGTCTGAATTAGAAATTGCCATGAAACATAAGCGTTTCATACTATTGCTAATTCAAAGTCAGTATGCCAGAAGTATAAACAAAAACCTGTTTTGCATAAATCATGAAAAATATTGAAAGGATTCAATTATTAAACATCAAGAAAGGCCTTAAGTTTTCAACTTATCTTCTCACTTCGCATATTTGCTTTCGCCTTATCACTTGACAGTCCCCGAAATTGCATTTAATCTAAATGGAGTTAAGAATGAGATGGGTAAAAGTATTCTGCTCGCTTAAATCTTCGTTATTCCTGCGAATATTAAGTGGTAAGTGTCGCTACACTAATACGGAGATATATGCGTTTCACCCACAGAGGGGGCGGGGGGAAAAAAGGAGCAGCATTTTTAAGGTAAAAGGGCTAATAGGCTTTTTTAAGGAATGATTCTCGATTACCTAAAAGATAATTCCAGATTTTCAGCACGCCAAATATACAAGCATTCATCACATTGCTCAATTTTTTCAAATATTCTTTAACAAATGAACACTAGCTGATAGCCTCTGTGAGTGTCCTGAAACAGCAGTCATTGTGTGTTCAATCCCAAATATCCCATTGTATGTCCAGTCACATAATTCACGTCTTCATCATATTTCCCAATTTTTTAAAAATATTCTTTATGAGTTGAAAACAAGCCACCACTCATCGTGGATGTCCTTAAGCGCCAGTCATTGTGGATATCCTGAAACACCAGTCATTGTGGATATCTTGAAATTAAAAATTAAGAAAACCTAAGTGGTAAGCCAAATATTAATTTATATGGATAAACTGCTAAACTAAGCTTCAAAACTGATAAGTAATGGGTAATTATTCAAATAAATCACCACAAATGCAATACTTTAAATGAGTATATATTTTAAAAGATTTATTCAAGGATTACCTCCTTAGAGCAGCTACTGCATTTTCATCTTCAGGCCTACAGATATATGAGCGAGCTCAGCTGTCATGTAACCATGTAGACTGCTCAAACACCCCACGGGAAATGAGGATTTACGCTAGCAAAACTCTTTTACACATCGCCATCATCAAAGAGCACCTCCTCAAGGAGCTATTCAAGGTTTCATATCCCGCCGCAAAATTTACTTTTTTCGGTATGGTGGGAAAATGTGACAAATAAATTTAAAATTAGAGTACTTTAAAAATTACGAAGGTTTAAGATGTACGAAACAAGTTAAAAATTAGATATAAGATTAAATAAAGCTCATATATATGGTCAGAAAATATATGAATAAAGGTAAAATTAAGAGCATACTTGAAATTACGAAGGTTAAAACCTATGAAAGCTACGTATATAAAAAAAATGAAAGTTACGTACGTAGTGGGAAAATATAACAAATTAGTTAAAATTCAGTGTATGTTGGGAACTAAAAACATTAAAATGTCGAAAAAAAATTAAAATTTACATCTAAAATTAAATAAAAATCAGGTATATGATCTGAAAATACAGGAATTATGTTAAAATTAAGACTCTATTGGAACTTTTGAAGGTTAAAATATATGAAAGAAATCAAATAAAAGTCGTGTATATAGTGTGAAACTGTAATGAATTGGTTAAAAATTAGAGTACATTAATTACATACATATTATAAAGGTTAAAATATTATAAAGGTACATATTATAAAGGTTAAAATGTGCAAAACAATTACATCTAAAATTAAGTGCAGGTCATCTATATGATCAGAAAATATATGAAATAAGTTAAAATACAGAATATGTTGAAGATCTCTAACGTTAAAAAGCACGAAAAAAGTTCAAAATGACATCCAAAATTGAATAGTATGATAAATAAAGAAGCGTATTTTAGTAATTACACTCGTAAAATATAACAAGTAAATTAATATTAAAAGTATTGGTTAATAGATTTGAAAATAATTCTGAGTAAAAGGAATTTAATAATAAAAATGAGTAATATAATTAAGATTACGGAAAGTAAATGTCGTATTATAAACAGAAGGTTTAAAAATGAGGTAAAATTCTAAGGATATAGGAAATAACAAGGCTTAAAATATGCGGAAAATTAAAAATTTACATCTAAAATTGAGGCCTTCTCAATAAATGATTAGATTCGAAAATAAGCGCCGTTAAGGGTACCTAGGAAATAATCATCATATGCGTAGTAAAAAAGTTGGAATACGAAGAAAAAAACAAAGGCTAAAAATTGATTAACAAAGGAAATCACCTCCGGTAAATCAATAGAAGATAATGTCTTATCAAATTGTGACGTCATCTTATCAACTAAATGAAGAATCATAACACACTCCTTGTTATGTGTTAGCCTCCACTCTACAATCTCCACCCTTTCCGGTGCTATCACGCATGATTTAACCTCCCTTCCGGGAATTTCACTGACCACGTGCACACCTCACACCTGTGCAGCAGAACTCCCACTCTCTATCTACTCACGCATCCACAGCATTTTCTTCATTATTCCGCAATAAATAAACTTAACTTTTTTATGCAATTTCAGGTAAATTCGCACTTAATAAATTTGAAATTGACTATAATGCAATTTCAGGTATATTCGCACATTTGAAATTGACTATATAACTAAAGAATACAAAAGTCAGAATAAAGAACATCCATTACAGCTTTATGTAATGTTGTGGCAAAGATTAACAAAATTTAATAAAGGAGATAATTGGAAAATATTCGGCTCTGATTTTAAAGAGGAAAATCATTTCTGTTGCAAATTTAGCCTATCAATACAATCAAAATTGTTTAGAGATAAAACTTGCGCTTGTGTTTTAACACAGGGTTATTTTTAGTTTTCTAAACAAGCAAGCTCATTAGAGAATTATTTTTTATAAATTCTTAGGTATAACATATCACTAGATACCATATTGGTATAATTTCAGGCGATATTATCATTGATAGATATAAATACTTAATTACGGGTTACTGGATGTTTGTATGAGAACACCCTTTTTCTGACCCAGTATTTTTTCTGATTTTTTGCTGCAGGCAGTCATGCAGTTTTGGGCGTTAGGGAAACAGTAGTTGCCGTAAATGAAGTTGCAAAATTCACTGATGCGTGAAATATAAACGGTTCTTCATTAAAATATTAAAAAAAAGACTAGGATACCGATTATTTTTTAAATAAAATAAGCGTTAGAAAAACTTGTGATTTCCATTGTTTTGAACAGCAGTTCTGGATCTTCTTTAACTAAAAATGTTCATTTAATTTTTTTATTAGTTACTCTGGAAAAGAAATTGGATTTGCTGATAAAAACCTACATTATTATGAATTAAGTGTATTATAAGGTATTTCTCCAGCCTTCTCAGCTTGCCTTCGTGGTATAATGGTCAGCACACTCGGTGCGTATTCAGAGGTTCGAGTCCAGGCGAGGGCGTTGCACATTTTTCCTGTCTCTTGCTCCGAAATAACCTAATGTCTCTACGGTATTACTGCAAACAGCTAATTGGAAACATAAAATTTATTATTTAAGTATAAAGTTTTTATTACGTGAAACATAAGAAAACGTGACAGCTTGATTTAAAGTAGTGATTTTAAATATCGGACTACTTAGTTCAAATACTTTCTCGTTGGTTTCTTTTCAGCGACAGAGAGGATAAGAGAACTGATCACCGGTCATCGGACACGATCCAGCTCTGCAGTATGAAAGCTAGTGATGCAATGTCTTATCATTGCGCTTGTAATCAAACTGAGGAGAGGGCAGGAATGTTTGTAAATGTAATTTGTCTTCCAATATGGGGGTGCTTAAAATACTGTTGAACCGAATGGCCTCTAAGGAGATTGGTGGTATGGAAAGAGGGGTAAGACACCCTTGGGATTTCCCCACCCAGAGCGTTCTTCAAAAATGGAATTGGCGATGGCTAAATTCGTATTAACGCTTTTAACGTGGCCAAGGCCTCGACCAGTAACTGGCAATAATCCTTGCCTCTTGGCCATGATAAATTGGTGGGTCTCGTCTAAGGTTCAAATCATTAGAATTAATAACAACAACAAATTATCTTAGGTTTAACTCGTTGAATCTGCTGATTACTTTATTTATGTTCCTGTGTAAGGCTGCTCTTCTTAGAAAGCGTTTTGTAGAATCAACCCTCTCAAGGCAGTCTTGGAGTGAGCAACCCGAATAAGTTGCCTTGTTAACACTTCTGTGAGATTTCCTGCCAGTAGTGAAGGGCTATTATTATAATCTTCATCAGTAAGTAAAATATGTGGAAATGTCTGTCATAAGTATTTGTCTTACTTAACTGTAAATGAATTCTCTCTAAAATTTACTAATCTCGAAATCTTCTTTTTCCATTCCTTACGTATTGTTGATATATATATAAAGATCTTTATTCCTAAAAATGAACAAGAAGCGTTTTTCTCTATTTTTGTTTCCTATTTTATTTCCATTAGAAAAAACACGAATGAATCTTTACTTAGAAGATGATTGTTAATATGTTATGCAGATTAACTCTAATTTTACAGAATATTATTAAAAAATTGTTAACTTTGAAAGATTTGCATACATTTACGTGATTATTTTATTACCTTTAACTATATGTGAAATATTCATAAAATAGTAGAATATGGCATTTATATCAAGATGAGTTTTTTTTTAATTTGCATTATGAAAGCAATCAAAGTGCTAGACGCAAAGTGCCAGGAGCACTTATCAAAGCCACTAATCAAAGTGCTCCTGGTTTTCAAAGACGTAAACTTCATCTTTCAAAAAAACCTTTATTAAGAAAATATCTTCCATACTGTTTTATCTTGCAACATTAATGAATTTTCCCAAATATATTAATGCTGAAATAAAATGAAAATGATAAATGTATTTGAAAATACAATTAAAATACATGATAATTTGGAACAAGTTTATAGTGAAAAAAATGTAAATAAACAATAGCCTGTCAAAATTATTTGGCTGCTAAATCCAAAGAGCTGATAAAATATTGCCATAAAACATTAATTAGATTTTATTGTTATATATTCAAATTAACTTAGGTTAGAATTAATAGACACTTAAATTCCTTCTTTCACAACTGTCACCTTATTTTAGAACAAAGAACTCTAAGTGCTCCAAGCATAGACTATAAGATAGTGCATAGGAACAGTTGGAAACTCATTGTACATTCAAGTTCAGAAGCAGTTTAAAGGTTCTTTGAACTTTTAAAATTACCTTTATTGTGAACCCCAGTCTTCAGATATTTTGCATAAATTTACTTCTTTCTTCTTCTCTTCCTTCATTAAAACACTTGCTGGAACACCATAACAATGTACTTTAATCGAAAGATGCCGCACGAACGGCAGGGAAAAAACCCTAATAAAAATAATCTTCATTTCACGGATGGCGGACTCTTGCGGAATGAATCGTTTGTGTTCCGTAAAGAGAGGAGCTTGTAGAAGCAAATAACGGAACCAGAAAGCTATCAAATAAGTCCAGAGTCCTCTCTTGGATATCATCCTTGTAACAATTTTAATCAAAATCGAGTTTTGACTGATTGCACGCTTGAGCTTAAATTCAAAAAATGATTTGTTGAATTGAATTTTGCTTTAGATTGTCCAGGGTCCGATTTACAAAACTGAAAGCCGTCTTTATTACTTTTACAGTGCATACGTTTTGAATGAAGAGTCCATCTCTTGTATGTGTGAAATATATATATATTAATATTCTTTTACTAAATTATGTGCAAAAGAAGAAGTAGAAGAATATTAAATTATCCTAGGAAAATTCTAAAACCGCATTAAAAATGAAGCAAAAGTTAAAACTATCCCGTACTGCCAAAAAAATAATAAAAATAAGTAAAAATAAAAGATTCATAATAATAATAATGATAATACTACTACTAATAATAATAATTTACTTAACGTGAACCTATTAATCATTATTAAAATTTCATAATACATTTTAGATTATTCGATTATTCATATTTTCATACTCCAGACAGACTTCTCAAGACGTAATAATATGAAACAATAAAACCTAATAATCCAGGAAAACTGAATTACTCTTCGTTCCGCATGACCTTTTGAGCAATTAATGAATAATAAACAATAAAAAGCAAATGAAAAGTGAAAGCATTATTTAACACATTATTTATGATATTTACACTCCAAGCGAGATCAAAACGTTTTTTGCGATTACCCTGACTTGAAACTTATATATCATGAAACATGAGACATAAGATACAATCTATATCTATATATACCTATGTACATATATATTCGCGAGCAATAATTTCATTAGTGCTTCGATAGAACTTATTAGAGTTGGCTAGAGATGATGAAACCAATCCTTTTTAGTTTGGGCCGAGAAAATATGCTGCATAGGTATGAGTGGAGAGAAAATCACAACTGGTTTGGTGGTTAAAACTTCGTTTTTATTTTGAACAAGAAAAGTTTTCCAAAAATATATTTTTGCTTAATTGGTACAACATGAGAGGTACTAAACGCGTCCCACAATTTCAGTTTATGCAGCTCATGTTTCAGGGAACAGGAAAAGAAGCTTAGCGAAGAGACATGGCTTTTCTAGGCAGCAGCAGGCGAAAACAGTGATGCATAATAGTTGCAATAGCATTTTTAAGCTCGAAAGGTCTTTAGTTTAATCCTAAGTAGAGACTGGGAAAAAATCTACAGCAATGAAGATACTGCAGGAAAAATACAGGGGATACAACTTGAAGGGAGTTGTATTTTTATTGAAAATTAGAAATTTAAAGATCTACCATCAATGCGTTCCAATTAAGTTTAATTCATTAATAAATTTTCATCACATTTTTATATCTTATATATATATATATATATATATACAATTCAGTTCAAAATAAATTCAAAGCAAATTTAAATATTACACTAAATTTGGTAATGAAAAAAAATGATCTGGTACAAATATATATATATATATAAAGTTAATAAACTGTAAAAATAATCAGATACAAGAAGATTGTGAAACATAGCCAAACTTTTTAAGACTCCGAACATATCATCTTCAAGGGTTGGTACACGCAGAAATGCAAAAGAAAAAACTTGTTTCTAAGCCAACAGATGGACAACTAAATTTGAAATATAAATCAAATTAAAGTCATGCAGTATGCTGTGAAATTAGTTACATAATCAAGACATAATAATTAAATCCAAAATAGCGTCAAAGTAGCTATCGCGAAGAATAAGTATATATGTTTATACTCTATAACGTGCTACAAAATTTAGTTACTAATATTCTATATTTTAAATTTTAATTACTTTTTGTTTTGCAATGGTTATTTAGCACTTTTGCCATTCCTTAGATTAAAAATTGATTGAAAAATTATTAATTTATTAAATTGCTTTTAATTTCCCCAACTGTTTACCTAGTTTCTAATTTCAAGGTTTCTAATTTTATGCTGTTTAATTTTTGTACATTATTACTTGTTTAGTGTCACGTCAGAGCAGATTATAGCTTGGTATTTAAATAAAAATTATTTAAAAAATATTTAAAAATTTTTAATTTAATTTTTAATTGCATTCCTTAACAATAATGGCTTTGAAATTTCGTTTTAAATTACTTCTAATACTTTTATCACTCACTGATTTATCTAATAAATCTTTCTTGATAATCATTCATATGCAATTCAAGAAACTGGCTCTGTGGAAAATTGGCTCCTTGAAAAATGCGATGAATTTTCAACTAATTACACAATTTAAAAACACAAAAAAAATATTATAACTGTATTTACACTTTGTACTTTCAACAGAAACATAATATCTCCTTAATTCAGAATATAAATTAAATACAGAAAAATTTCTCATTAGTGAATGTCATCACCCCGAAAAGCAATGCAAAGCAGTTCTAAGCCCATCCAGGATTGGGGAAGGGAGTTGGATGCCTGCCGAGAGTATCGGCTACACATATTCTATGAGATTAAGTTCGGGATAGAGTGCTGGCCATTATTATTGGACTACAGTTTCTTCTTCAAGAAATTATTGTACAAGATGAGCAGTGTTAGGTTGGGCATTATCTGCTTGCAAAAATAAGGTAACACTAATTGCGGCAGCATGCGGGCAAACAATAGAATCCATTACGTTGTCTCTAAACCATTGAGAATTTAGATTTTTATGGGCAACACACAGAGGTCTGAGCGCCCACCTAAAGATACTTCTCGCCATATAAGAGGACTACCTCTTGCTTAGGTATCTCTGTCCAATATGCTACAGGGAAGATGTCGAGTGTTTGCTTCTTTCCATACGTAAAAGCATCGAGAATAATTGTGTATAGCAGAGTGGGACTTATCAGTGGGTAAAGTAAACCTATACTAATTATCAGCCCAGTTTAAATGACTTCGTGTCCAATTCAAACGTTCTCTCCAGTGGCAGAAAGCACGGTGTCAGTTTTCTAGCATATAGACATCTTTCGCGCCATTTGCGTACTCTCATGGTTGATATTATCCTTTCTATACAGTCATATTTCAGTCCCGTTGCGACATGCACCAAGTCAGAATTACCAGTCATCTGCAGAAGTGGCATTTCTTGGCCTACCTTTCGGGTATTCGAAATAACCTTTCGAATCAGTAATTAGAAATCGAGTCAGTAATTAGAAATTGGTTCCATAGCTGGCTTACTATGGAGCGGTCGACATTTCGCCATCTTGCAATGTCAGACTGTCGTTGAACTGCTTCTAATCGCCCTACGTCTCTATAACGCAATTCTTATGGCAAATGTCGCCTCGAACTCATTTTCACTCTTTGCCTGTCTCCAAATTGTTTAACAGAGAATTGTTCATTGAATAGCATTTCTCTTCTAAATAGCTGGTTTTATGCTGTATTGCATTTACAAAGCGATGGGAGTGCCACGCTTTTGAATTAAGCTACTCGATGCAGTTTGCTTTTATTTGTAGAAAATTTCAAGAATTTCAAGCTATTTTTAGCCGACTTATTGCGAGTTTTCAATTTGTTCTTCCAAATTTAAGAAACCAATGCAGTTTTCCACACTTTCGGATTCAATTATTATATCCTGCTTATATATGTATATATATATATATATAAATTCGGAATTCTCAATGAAAACTAGAACCTTCAAAACTAAAAATCTATATTTCAAAATCAAAACTGTATAAATATACATAATTTATTCGAGAATATATAAATGAATATTATCTCCTATGAAATGTGAAGTGAAACTTAGATAACAAATGTGTGTAGGTGTGTAAATTATTAATTGGAACATATGAATAATTAAAATGGAATTGTTAATTAAAATGAAAAACTAAAGAATAAAACAAAAGAATTAATGCTGGTTACATAGAAAAATCCCGACTTATCAAGACTTATCCCGACTTATTTCCATACAACCAGCAACAACTCATGAGAAGCGCGTTTCATGATTCCGCATAACCGAACAAAGTTCCCATTTCAATTTTAAATTTCTATTCAGTTTTATAATTACATGTTTATTTGACTTTTATTTGTTTCTTTCATTCTTTTCATTTTCATCTTGTTTTTCATTTCATTTTCTCATATATTTTACCTCATTTTTTAGTTTTAAGTATTGTTCTGTATGACTATCATATTTGTATTTGGAATTAATTATAATTAATTGTCTATCTGCGTACCGGGAATCATTTCACACATATAAATTTTTAAGATTTAAATTCGGATCTTATAAAAATCTTCTATAATTATTACATGTAATTATTATTTTATTAGAATAATATAAATTTACCTTTTTTGATTGTAATAAATTCATATTTCATCAGCATTTTGCTGGAAATGCTTTGGGATATTTTTGTTGTAAAACATTTTTGTAATACTGTATATATATAATTTGTAATTTGAAATGAAAATTATTATATTCAAAACTAAAATTAAACGAAAAAAGAAAAGCTAGTACATACATATATATTATAAACAAGAGTTTAGAAATTTCAAAATTAAGGATATTGATTATTAAGGTCGCATAGTAGGATGGTAAATTAATTAAATATTTAAGAGGCAATTTCAATGGTTAAATAATCAATAAAAGTGGTAAACTAAGTTGTGGGAAGAATATGAATTAAAGTTTCATCAGAAACAAAATAACATAATAAAATGACGAATAGTTAAAAATTCTTTAGTCTTTTTCAAAAAGTAGCTGAAACATTTTCAGCAGAGCCGTTTTTCTGAATTATATTTTGTTGATTACCAAAGCAAATTAAAAAAGGTAGTGATAAAAATGAGCAAATTTAAAATAAATTAAACTAAAATTGAAAGGCTATTAAAAATTGCAAAATATGTAATACTGTAAGGTCACCGAAGAATGCTAATAAAAATTGGGGTTAAAATTTTTTAAATTAATCATCAAGATACAATCTGCTCCTACGTGACTCTAAGCAAATCTTACAATGCAAAAATTAAACAGTATAAAGCTAGAACTCCCGGAATTAGAAACCAGAAAAGCATTTCTCTAGATGTAAGGAAAACCTGACTCCGTACAGGTTTTTCGTTTCTTTTTCTATTTCATTCAATTTATTATTTCATTAACTTGTTTTATATTTTGGATTTTATATTAAATTTCTGTTTATTGTTTATTAGATTAAATCTAAATTTCGTTTTATGGCCATATAACAAATTTAGGCTTATTGTTTTTGTTCTTTATTTTGCTTTTTCTCTATTTTCTGATTTTCGAAACTTTTTATTTATGGAAAATTGTTCTTTTAAGATTTTTATTTATTTTGCTCTAGACAAGTACTCTTCAAAATAATTTGATTTTTTCTCCTGAAATTTTTACTTTAAAAATAATTAATTTTGTTTTGCAACAGTTATTTAGTAATTTTAGCATTTCTTTAAGTACTCATTTCTTGGATAATTTTCAATTTCCTAAATTGGTGTTCTAATTGCTAATTTGCCGAATTACTATCGCCGGTTCTAAATGCAGGAATTCTAGTTTTATCCTGTTTAATTTTAATCCTGTTTAAATTTAATCCTCACAAAAATTCAATCTAGATGTTAACTACAACAATTACAGTTCCCTCCTTTTTTTACTAATTTTATCTTTTGAAAATCGAGAGAAGAAAATTCAAATAATTTAATTTTATAAAGACGCTATTACAATAAGAACATAACAAATGAAAAATAGTCAGGGATACATTCCGGTAAGAATACGAATGTCAGGAAACTATTACAATATTATTTCTTTAAAAAAGAATACATTTCAGTAAGAATACATAGTAATATTACAATATAGCAGTCATAGTAATCATTACAAAACCTAATAAAGTATCTCCATTTCTACGTCTCTGTAATTCAAATCTGTTGTTGTTGTCTCTTCTACGATTTGTGCCTCAAAACTCAGCGAAATCCCAGACTGAATATCAGTTCGTGCTTCCTTCGCTCGCTCTGATGTGTTGGCTCCTGAATTAGGCTGGCATAAAGTTTAAGAGATAGAAAGAAAAGGTTCGACATGACCTTCGCAGGTAGACCTTTGCAGGTAGTTGTCTTTTTAATAAGACGAAAAAAATCACTAATTGGACGAATCGGTTTTAAAATTTAGGGTAGCTCGTCCTCTGAACGAACTGAGGAAGGGGAGAATTATAAGAATATATATATATTTGTTTTGCTTTGTTTTTAAATTTCGGGACTTGGCGCTGCATGAAGAAAGACGCGAGGAAATCCGGTTGTTGATTGTCCAAATTTAATTTATAATACTATAAGGTATTTCTCCCTCCTTCCTAGCATGCCTTCGTTGTGTTAGTGGTCAGCACGCTAGGCGCGTATTCGAGAGGTCCGTGGTTCGAGTCCCTGCGAGGCCATTGTTCAATTTCCGTCTCTCCGGCTTTCAAAAAAATACCTAATGTCTGTACAATATAATCTTCTGTTTTGCTACCGACTGATTTCAAATTTACGAAATATGTATAGGAGATTAATAAAAAACACCTTATAAAATTTATAAAATAATTCCCCAACAGAAATTAAGCTACAGAATAAAACACTGAATAAATCACTGCATCTTTAAATTCAAATGCATTCCTTTTTTGAAAAAATTATCTTTAGGCCTTTGTTTATGCGAAGATTCACGTAATTAAACCTTTTTATTTTCTTAGTATTATCCCAAATAGATTCGTTTGAGACCTCCCGTTATAATCTTTGATTGTCAGACTACTGAATTATATTGCACAACAAAGCATATTGCGACTATCTGTCTGCCTGTAAGGAGGAGTATAACTCATTTTTTATGTTACACACTTAGTAAATCGCGGACGCCTGGTGCAGCCATCTCATTCTCACGTCGGAAATAAAAACTTGGTTGAAATACCAGCATTCATCTGTCTTAGCCATTCGACTACTGCTTGGTCTTGATTATTAGAAGATTTATGAAATAAATATTGATGCATTTACTGAATACTTCGCAATAAAACAAATTCTATTCTTCGTTTCTGTCACTATGCGATATTGATAAAAAAATTAAGTTTATATAACAATGATATAATAATAACCAGCGAAGCATAAAAGAAGCCTACTATACAAAATTTCGTCTGTATAACCAATGATTCATAAATTATTGCAATTATAAGTTACATTGTCTCCATTTTCCATTAGATTTTGAAAGAAAACTTGGAAAAGACCAAAAGAATTATTATAATTATTATAATTATTATTATTAGGAAATCCCTTTGCAAAGTATTCGGGGTTGCCATTTAGGCTTTCTAGGTATCTCAGTTACTAGGAAGATTAAAGAATTCTTCCCACTGAGTTATCCGTGAAGATAAGAACTATGTGACTGAGCGTCATTATTTGCATTCCGCTTAGAAAGGCGTGAATCAAGCTTTCACAGATTCTTTGAAGCTTGGCCGGAAATTTCGTACTGCATAAAGTATTGTTTTATAATAACTTCCTATTAGCCTTAATTTATAGAAACGCGAGTTCTATAATAGTTTTAGTTGAAAATTGCAGTACGCAGCTTATTTGATAAAACGAGAAATTTAAATCTGAATATCATTTTTAAAGCTTTTAATCACTTACAATCGAAATCACAGTATCACACATTGGTTAACCCGGAAATTGATTCACGTATTTAAAAGTAGAGTTAAGTCTTCAAATTTTTTAATTTCCTTCCAAATTTTTTCATGAAAATGACTTTCTAATGAAGTAATTATTTTCTAATGCCGTAATATATTGTATATGCCATATACTGTTACTAAATATAGCAGAAATAAACAAGTTTTACAATTACCCAGCAAAACATTCTGAATTTAAGGATGAAATTAGTAATATTAAAATCAAAATTATTTTCAGACAAGATATTTAATTTCATATGTCCATAAAGTTAACAAATAATCTTTATTTGCTTTGATACTATCACACATACATACAACAGGTAAATGTTCCGATTTAAGAAAGAAAAGTAATGTCTGGCATAAGTCCTTCACGACCTGCTCTACATCACCGTACTCTCTCGGTGAAATTCGATACCTTTTTCTCAAATATCTGCCTATCAGGGAGAGTACTGGCACGTTCAGTTTTCCTTTTAAGTTTTTTAAAAATTTTTACTCTTTAATTTCGGATTTTTGCTGACTTGCAGTGACACTGTCATGCAAAGCAGCAATGACTGATGATTTCAGCAAACCGGTTGGATCGACAGCATGGTGATAATGTCTGCTGTTGAACCTGTGCCCTTAAATTTATTTATCAGTGTACGATTTGTTGTTTCATTAAATGTATTTTCACGTCGAAAGGTTGCACAAACAGTCTGTATACTGCACTTATACAGTTTGAACTGCTCTGGTAGCATAAACTATTTCCAAACTCCTGACAGACTCAGAATGAATTATCGCTTGGTTTGGCGATACCTACAAAGATTTGAGAAGATTAAAATAACCTTTTTATTAAAACAGAACTTGAATGTAAGAACACGTCTTTCACCTAACAAAACAGCCACCACTTGATGCGATGAAACTAAAGTAACCGTTAGATTTTAATTAAAATGTCAGGTCAAAGACTACGTAAGTAAATTTAAATCGAAGTTGCTCAAAACTCTTACCAGGGTAAGAATTTAAATGATGGCAACCATGACATAAGGCCGAATAATTACAATTTTGACAGAGCTGGCGAAGCCTAGTAAAGTGGCCTTGCTGCGAAATCGTCGCTAGCGGTTAATCGCGTGCTGCCAAGCGTCTTTCGAGAAGTTCCCACACGTGTTCTATGAGATTCATGTCTGGGCCCTTGCAGTTAAATCCATGCATTGAATATCTTCACTCACGGAGCTTTGCGACAACTACTGTACGATGAGATATAGTATTGTTGCTTATGAAGAGGAAATCCAAACCCACAGCACTTTTAAACTGATGCATGCGAGGCGAGTGAACTTTAGTAGGATTTCGGACACCAGTAACTGAACCTTTCTGTGAGAAGTGGATGTCAGTACGGCTACCTATGATATCACCTTAAGCGAGAAAGCCGGCACCTCCAAAACGATCTCTTTCGATAATGTTGAAAACATGACTGGGAGCTCCCACTCGTTCCATATGTGTGTATCCAGAATCGCTCGTCTAACCAAACTGCCTTTCATCGTTACTTCACTTGACGCCACTCTTTGTGTCCCGTTTTTGCACTCCCTTTACCACAATAGTAGGATCATCGACGAACAGTATGGTGTGTCTTCGATGATTTGTATGGTGCCTTGATTGCACATATTGTACTAGCTGTTTTGAATATACACAACATTTGTGGAGCCTCCTGAACAGGGTAAAACCTGATATCAAATATTGTATATGCCTTGCGGTATCTCTGCTGTCTGCTGCCTGTCTCTTCTCACCAGTATAATAATATACCGTAGTCCACCACATTTGTTACACGTAGACGACCACTGCTAAATGCTCGAATAGCTGTTCCTGCTGTTGGACATGCTCTCCAGGCTCGTGAAACGATGTTGTCAATGATCCTGTACTCTTTCGCCACACTTCAACCTTCTTCCAACTTCCGAATAACGAGACCTTAGGTAATGTCATCCAGATGGTGCCTCCTGGATTGCCTGTTGGCCATATCACATAGCAGTAGCAAATCGACGTCGTTGAAATAGCTGTACACTGCTTAATAGCTTTCAGTGAATTGCTGCCAGAACACCGCTAGTGGGCGACTCCCCTTCTGTCACGCGTTTCGCTAAGCTGTGTGCCATATATGTGCATGCCCAACTGTACCGGTCCCAAGTCTATCTCTTAATGACTCTTTCCATCCGTTTTATTACCTTGATCTGCTTCCATGTCAATTTCTTCGTCTCGCGCTTCATTTTTACACAACAGTGTATTTATTGAAATCTCGTACCAGGAGTGCTAAAGCTATTCTCATAAAGTTCTGTATCTTATTTTAAGAACCTCACTATATAAGGAAATAATGCCTGTAACAATATTTTCCGAATAATCCGTTTATTTCAGAACCTCGATTAGGAAGATACAGTGAAAATAATTCTTTTTATTATCTTAAAGCATCTCCTGAAAGCCACTTCAGTTATCTTTATGGATGGCACAGGTACATGAAAAATGTAAAGACTGCAGTTAAAAACGTCAATGTTTTGAACGAACCAAATTAAAATTTAATTAATTTTATGCCTCCATTTTTTAATCTCAGTATAAAATTAAATAGCAATATTATGTCTTAATATAGGTAAAGTATTGATAGAAGAAATTCAGATGAATGTAATAATTCGTATACTGACTATAATTATATCAGATAGAAGCACCACAAGGTTTTATGGTGTGACTTTTCACATGTTTATGTGAAAAGTCACACCATGTTAAAGTTACACCTTGTGGTGTAAATCAGCGTCACTCTTGTAATAAATAAGAGAAGCTAGCGAAAGAATGCTAGCAGAAAACAGAAGCTGGGAAGAAATGCATAACCTACAATATAGTTATAGTAAAGTTACAGATCTAGTTTATTTCCATTAGCTAGATAAGGATTTGCTTTGCAAAAATCAGCGTCACTCTTGGATTAAAAATGTGCGTTATATAAACTGATGCTTCATAGAAGCTATATAAGAACAATACGGCAGAGATTAAATTTGAAATGAGGAAATTCAGAGATGTTATTACAAACATACTGCTATTTCTGAGACAAAAAAAGTAACCAAATTAAAAAGGAGACATAAGGGCTATTCAAAATTAGTTTTCAAATTAAATTTAGAATTTTACCTTTTATTCTTTATCTTACACATATGCTTTAGGATCTACAGTGTCTCACAAAAGTGATGGGACACTTGTGCTTTACAAAAGAAAACTGTAAAAAAATAAATTAAAAAAACATGTAAAAATTTTTTGTGGGTGTGTTTCACACTTAAATTTAATAACAATTATTACATAACATACATTTTCTCAAAATATTAAAATATTAATTTAATAAAAATACAATTGTTTAGAACGGAGCAAAAAATGGCTCACATAAGTGATGGGACACCATTAGACTATGCAACAAAAATCGTCTGAAGTAAGCAATAAAAATATTTTTTGGAGTTTTTATTTTTACTCAAAAGCAATTGGCAATAATTTATAAAATCGTCTGCATTATTTCTCTCCAGTTTGTTTTGGAATTTTCGTGTTTTTTAGCTCTGTGCAGCCATGAATGCTAAACGAAAAGAAACTTTGCCTGAAATTCGAAAATTAGTTATTAATTTGCATATTGAACGTGGAAAATCTATTAGAGAAACTGCTGAAACAGTTAACTTGAGTCATTCAACAGTTTTCAATATCATTAAACGATATAAAAAGAATCATATGATTCAGGATAAAAGAAGACCTGGCCGACCATCAAAGCTATCCAATGGAATAAAGCGAATTATCGTTCGAAATATTAAAAAAAATCCAAGAATGAGTGCTCCTAAAGTTGCTGCTGATTTACAAGCATTATATGGAGTAATTGTTAATCCTGAGACTATTAGAAGAGTAATTCGATCTACTGGATATCACGGTAGAGCAGCCAGGAAAAAATTCTTCGTAAGTGAAAAGAATAGAAAACTCAGACTGGCTTTCGCAAAATCCAACATAAATAAGAATTCTGATTACTGGAATGAAGTTATATTTGCTGATGAGAGTAAATTTAATATATTTGGTTCTGACGGTAGAATCTTGGTGTGGAGAAAACCCAGGGAAGAATTTCGCAAACAGAACTTGGTGCCAACAGTAAAACATGGTGGAGGAGGAGTTATGGTATGGGGGTGTATGTCGTCCGCTGGAGTTGGTAATCTTGTTTTTATTGACAGTATAATGGATCAGTACAAGTATATTGGCATATTAAATCAAAATTTGAAATCTTCAGCACGAAAATTGAACCTTCATAACGATTTTAAATTCTACCAGGACAATGACCCCAAGCACACTGCTTTGAACGTTAGACTCTGGCTGCTGTATAACTGTCCTGAAATAATAAAAACACCACCACAATCTCCAGACTTAAATCCCATAGAGAATATTTGGCAAGAATTGGAATCAAGAATTCGCAAACACACCATTTCTTCAAAACAACAATTAAAATCGGTGCTTCAAGAAGAATGGGGTAAAATCACTCCAGAAATCACAAAAAAATTATTCGAATCCATCCCAAGAAGATTAAATCATGTTTTAAAAGTAAAAGGAAATCCAATAAAATATTAAAACCTTTTAAAAAGTAAAATTTTTGGATAAATATTTGGTGGAAAAGTAAGTGTCCCATCACTTATGTGAGCCATTTTTTGCTCCGTTCTAAACAACTGTATTTTTATTAAATTAACATTTTAATATTTTGAGAAAATGTATGTTATGTAATAATTGTTACTAAATTTAAGTATGAAACGCATCCACAAAAAATTTTTACATGTTTTTCTAATTTATTTTATTACAGTTTTCTTTTGTAAAGCACAAGTGTCCCATCACTTTTGTGAGACACTGTACGTGTCGATGGATGCATAAAATTATATGTCATTAACTTCGTGTGTTATGTACTGCATATCATACACTTCCAATTCGTCGTCTAAAATACTGTCATTTTCCATGTTAAAATTACAAACTTAGGAATGAAATGCGATGAAAATGGTAACAATAATGACATGCACAGAACAAAAATAAATAAATAAATAAACGCTACATTTATAAGGTATGTCTCCCACATCTTAGCGTGCCTTCGTGGTGTAATGGTCAGCACACTGAGCCGGTATTTCAGAGGTCCGTGGTTCGATCCCCGGCGAAGGCATTGCATATTTTTCATGTCTCCTGCTTAAAAAAAAATACCTAATGTCACTACAGTGGCGCCCGAACTAAAAGGGTTGTGGATGATGACTCTCCACACCCAGGATTTGGCGACTAGGTCCCCTAAAACCCTAGTCGCCCTTTAAAAAGGGGAGTATATAAGGTATGTCTCCCCCATCTTAGCGTGCCTTCGTGGTGTAATGGTCAGCACACTGAGCCGGTATTTCAGAGGTCCGTGGTTCGATCCCCGGCGAAGGCATTGCATATTTTTCATGTCTCCTGCTTCCAAAAAAAATCCTAATGTCTCTACACATTGAATCTATGTAAATTAAAATAGTTTTACAACTCGACGCGTTCAGTTTCTTTCTGCCCACACCGACTGAAACGGTTGACATTTGCAAATTAGTTTTTTGATCTTAGAAACTAATTTGCGAAAGGTTTATTTGAACGCAAATCAAAACAAAAACGAAAAGGCTGGCGGTGGGGAAGCGGTCACGTCTCGTCAGAGTTAGCGGCAATAAAAGGAAGCAAAATATAATAAGAAAACACTACATCCGAACGCGAGTTTTTATTATTAACAATGAAAGAACAGGTTTTGAGCGTCAGCGCATGCGCTGAAAGAAAATCCCGTTTGCCGAGAAAACTTTGCACGTGCGTCTTCGGCTTCAGATCGCGACCATACGGCGGCGCTTATGCACCGATTCTCCAGTGATGCCATATGTGGGTATGCATTATTTAAGAAGATTCTCTTCAGAATAAGCATGTGTTCGTTATATATGGATGAAAAGCTTAAAGAATGAAATTGTTCAAGTATAAACGTAGATGGTTCAAGAAATGATTTTGGATATTGTGTTCATTCAGTCTGAAATTATAAATTCTCACGCCTGTAACAGAAACTATTGATTATTGAGGAATTAATTATAAGTGAAAAAAAGTTTACCTTTATGGAAATAAAGTCATGACCTGATTTATATTTAAGCATTGAAAAACTATTGTGAATATTATTTAGGTCATATTGACTCAAGAACAACTTCGCTTTCACAACAAATTTGCTACAATGTGAATTAGATTTTCCGTGTTTACATGACCCCTATTGTGGATACATCGATTGAAAAACTGACGAACATGCAGTTGCGTTTTCGAAAATGAAGAATTTTTCATTTATTAATTTTGTCAACAAAATATTTGCATAGTTTTTGTATTTTCAAGGATAAATTTTAGGGAAAGTTGTACACCCGAAGATATTTTGATATATTTGTTACAACATTGGAGGAAATTTCAAAATCGAGTGTGAAATTTATCGAGTGTGTATAAATTTGAAGTGAAAAGCCCCACTAAATATTTGGTCTCATACTAACTGAATAGCAGTAGTAAAACCTAATAATCTGAGAATTCCTTATTGCAATAAAGCATATTCTTACTCCTGGAATACGAAAAGATACACAGAAATTGTTTGGAATTTAGCTTAAAATGAATATTTTTATGTGACATCATTATATTTAAGGATCGTAAAAATTAAACTGTGAAAGTGGATCCTAAATAATTTGCTTCAAGATTCTTTCACTTTTATTCCAGACGGTTGTTTAGAAATTTGAAACCTAAGGAAATAAATTCCGAACTTGTATTTACAATGTCACCATCGCAACGGTCAGTGCTAAATAAAGTAGATACCAACAAGGTATTACTTAGTCGAGGCTTGGCCATAGTTCTCAAGCGAGTTCCAGCTGTTCCACCTGTTGAGGTAAAGAACAGCTCTAGGAAGAAAAATCGACGTCAGCGTAAGGAGCCAGTTGAGGATCAGCGCTGCAAAGGGTGCGAAGAGATAGCAGAATGCGAATTCGGACCAGAAGTTTTTGCCGATTGGACTCGTGAAAATGGAGAGTGCTACTGGAATCCATGTTTGGTTCAAAGTGTGAAAAGCCTGGAATACAAGGGTTTCGTCCGACCCACCACTTTGCTAGTGGGAGGTACTGACTATTCTCTGGAAGTGGTGCGATCAGCATGGGGTCGAAGGATGCTGAGACCCCCCACTGGATACGAAATCGTGATGCTTGGTAAGTAGTTTTATAATAACTACCCTTAAAACGTTGTTTCTAATTAGAGCCTTGGACATAAGATTTATATAGATAAACCCTCTTACGATGTCCATTCTTGATTTCGGATGATTTTGCTCATCCGCGAATATGGTCATATGGTCGCCTTACAGATGTGACTATCGTTAATGATCAACACCTATGTTTATTTATATTCTCATGTTGGTCACTCTCAGAGATGGTTGCCTATGACAGGTGGTCTCCCTGAGATGTTTTCACGATATTTTGTGTTATGAGGGGGGAGTTACTTTCCATGCTGCTCTTTTAGGCTCTTATCCTCCATGTTGCTCTTAAAATTATAAATGTATGTTTCTGAAATTCGGAGCGTTTCCGAATTAATTATTTTTTGTTTCTTTTATCCGCAGAAACAGCCAAATGTATAAACACATCTTCGTTTTAATTTTCTTTTTACTTTAACATTCGTGTACATAGTATAAAAAGATACCAAAGAGTGTGCATGGATTCAGTCAATCAGTTTTTAAGAATTAATACTTTTATTGCTTTTCAAATGTATTTTTCTGAGCAATTTCTTGAGAGTAAACTAAGAAGTGTATTTTCAAGGGATGTTAATGCTATATGATAATGCGCAGTTATTATACAAATTGCATCCACTTTGCCAAATGCTTTTCAGTCCGCAATAAGTCTTAAAACTGGCATATTTGTATAAGGAAATGTATGCAGTAAATGCATTTTTATAGCATTATTATACTACACTATTAATAAAAGTCCCCCAAAATTGAATTATATATGTGGCTTAATGCAAGGATGCTATATGAATAATCTTAGCAAGTAGACCTATATACAACACTACCAATACTCCGAAGTTTATTGCTATCTACGTAGACATCTTCAGAAAATTGCGATAACATTTAATATAGATTTCGCATATCTTTTCATACATTTTATTTTCAAGGGTTACATTTCATAGCTGAAACTGTGATGGTCTATACACAAGTGGTTAGAATATGATTAATATGTAAATATAATTTCGTATAAACATCAACATAAAAAATAAAAGTATGTTCTAGAAATCATCACAGTTTTACTCACACAATACCTAATCTAATTTTATTAATTTATTATCTGCCTCTCTGGAAACTTCAGAACTATTTTGGTCTCTTTTCTTAAAGGCAATATTCAAACTTGCTTTGCGCGTTGAAAAAAAATTGTTTTAAATTATTTTCTCTTGGTAGAAAAAATGTATGAAATCTTATAAGAATTTAGTGATTTGGGAAAGTTAGTTGAAAAAAAAAAACGTTGTGAAGTGTTATGTGAATCATGACTTTTAAGTAAGGTAATTAAACTAGATAAGTTAAACTATTATAATTGTTAAAAAACTATTATAATTGTTACACTTTTTGCACTTGAAAGCTTACTACCGTAATATTGCATATCTTCAGAACAGTTTATGTATTGTAAAGAGAAATACATTTTAAAGATTCTATAAAAATTAATTGACTGAGTACAAATAATCACCAAAAAGAAGAATATTAAAATATTTCCTAGGAAAAAAATTTAGCAGTTAATACAATTAAAATAATAACAGCAACAATAATCATAATAATAATAACAATAATATCCGTATCCAATTGGTAATAATAGAACTATAAAAATAGTTTAGGAACTAATCTACGAAACTAAGTATAAATACTATTAATCAATAAACATAACAAACATTTAGTTATATGAAGTTCTACTCATAATAAAGAAAAAATATTGATGGTTTATTCAACGGGTAGTCTTAAGACTAGTAGAATTAACCACCAATATCATTATTAGTGTGAAAATAAGTGACAAACGCTTCTAGCATATTTAATAAAAGGATAATTTGTTTTTCTTTATCATAACATTAAGACAAATTACATTCTCCCAATAATTAAAATGATTTGTTTTTATGAAATACATTTTATTGGAAATAATATTTTTAAATATTAAATGGATTAAAATATCATCCGCGATATTATAAAATTAAGTACGCAATTCAGTTTGTGCTTGTTAAATCGGCGAAGCAATATAATTTGCATTTGCATCAATGGAGAGCAGCGACCTCTGTCGCAAACATCAAGATTCATCGGTAACAAAGGTGACGACAGAAGTTTCCGCTATGCGATCTGCAGCTTATCTTTTTAAAGCGCTAAATGGATGTATTAAGATGATCTTAACTTTAATAAGAGTTAATGATGCGGAATATAGCTTTCAGCTACACTGAAGCTTAAACTATGAACGTTTTTAATTCATGCAAGAAATTTGCGGTTATACAAAAAATATTCCTCTCATTCATAGCACCTTAGCTCGTTTATTTACTTTTTAAAGCGAAAGATCATATCCCATGTATTCGAACAGCAATTTTAAAAGTTTGTTTTTACTTTATTGCGTTTAAATCACAAGACAGCGAAAGGCAAAGACAGTAATTTAGAGCTGACAAAAAGTACTTTTATGTATTAAGTGTTCAAAAAATGTAACAGAATATTTTAAAGTTATTTGAGTTAACAGACCACGCTTTTTTAAGAAATAATTCTGAATTTTCCCACGCATAAGGAGTAGGAAATAATTCATCATCTCTCATTTAAAACTTTAAAAGGTAATTCCTTAATCAATTAAAGAAAGGAACATGAAGCCTTTCTACACAAGTTGCATCGCAGTTTTCATCGAGACTACTCCGGATAGTGAAGTCATACATTTCTCCTCCATTACATCTCACTTTTAAGAAGATTTTTGGATAGACAGATTTCAAGTACCCCAATACCGCCACAGTTCTTCAAACGACGACACTTCTATATAATGTTTGAATCCAAGCCCCAATTCCTTGAAATCTACCGATCTCCGCTAACCTACGTGCCTCTTAGGGGTAAAACTTGAGAATACTTTTTTTATACATGATGTTCTTTTATATATAGTTATTATTATAGATATTATCTAATATACAAGAAAATTTAAACCAGTAAAGTTTCTTTTTTCAAAAATATTGTATTTAAAATAATGAAATTTCATAGTATTGAAAATTAGAAGTATTATTCTTAATAATTATTTCCTCTCCGCTAGTAAATATTAAATAATCAGAAAATATTTAAATATTATTTCCAGAAATATCACAGCTACTTTAAAAACTAATGAGTTAAAATTATTTTTGGTTTTATACGGAAAAAATTGCAAACACGATATCTGCTTGAGAAAGTTATTTAATTTTACCGATAAAAATTACCTGCAGTTTTACAGAATACTGTAGTGCTCTTCAAAATTTACCCGAAACAGCTTTCGGTTTGTTTTTAAAGCATTTTTATGGGTAGTCTTAATTAAATGAGAAAAAAATTTTATCAATGAGGTCTTTTATTCCTAGAAGACGAATTAAAAAAAAAAGTATTATAGAGGCTTCTTTTGTTGATGTCTAAGAAAATTGAAGCTCTTTTAAAATCCGGTTTTGTCAACTGAAGAAACGAAAGTAAAAGGATAGATATCTGTTCACAAAAGAACCCATGCCGGAAATACGGTTCAATCTTTAGAATTTTGCTTAGTTGTTTTTCAAGTTTATATTAAAATTACCAGCTTTTTAACTGGAGATAAAGATCCGAATAGGCTACTTTTGTAATATGACAGATAACGTTTTCTATCAAGCAATGTTCCATTCAGCTTATTCAGCTATTTTAAAAGCCACGAATGGATAATAAAAACTAAGGACTGCTAATTTCCTCCCAATCGGTTTTTGGCAGCATGTTTTTTTTTAAATATGTCTTCAAACAGTTTTATCTCATATGTAACTTAAATCCTATATATTTTCTGACGAAAACTAGTTCTCAAGAATTAATTTCGAAAAAAAAATCATGACTTGCTGGAACCTGGTTCGTGGGGAATGAAACTTGCCAAGATAACTTTCGAATGCTTTATGAAATCTAATTACTTTTATGGAGCTTATCAACTTTTTCGGAACAAAAAAAAGTGAAAAAATCAACTATCCGCTCGTAGTAATTCGAACCACGGATATTTCAGTTGCTATGGGTACGCTCTAACCACTAACATCCCGAGACTTGGGGAATGCGATGATTTTGTTTTACACTATCTAAAACATCGCATGGGTACTTCTGAAGAGTGAAATTGAGACGAGAAGTGAGTATAAATATTTTATAATTAGAGAGGGAAAAAGGTAGTATATAACATGCTTAGAGATTTACATAATTAAAATGGTTAATTATTTATTTATTCTTTAACTCTTAAAATTCTAGACATTTTATCATATAAAGAGAAAAAAAGAGAGAGAAAGGAAAAGGTGGAGAGGTTGTGAGATAATGCATACATAATGAAGGAAGGGAAAAGCATTTTATTATTCTATCACATAATAAACTTAGATGTGCTTATAAAAGCACACCTATTTAAATTTCACTGATTGATGAAATTTACCTTTGCTTCGTATTCATTTTAAGAAAAATGATCAAATCATTTCAAGAAATAAAAGCACAAGTTTCTTTTAATATTCCGTTGCTGAAATTTTACCTTAGATTCTGTCGCTATATCAAATATATGATTTCTAACCCCAGAAAAACTTAAATTACTTCTACTAACAGTGGATATTTTTTTAAATCAAATTTTCTAGTTACAATTTTCATCCATTTTAATTAACGTCATATTATATAAGGAAGGGCATATAATTAGGCATAAAAGGACGTGTTAACTAATCACTCAAAAAGTAAACTTTACGTAGTAAGAAACTTCTGAAAGACTGATTGACGACTCTCCCTTTCTTTAATTAATAAATGAAATGCCTCATTCTACCTAAACCAAAAAACTCCGGATAGCTATCCAATAAACAAAGCCTCATTCTTTTTTAAGGTAAAAGTAGCCTAAATTTTTCTAAGGACCTTATATTATTCGTCTTACATTAAGAAATTCTTGATTCCTCAATTTAGAGTTGCATTTATGAGGAATTATCGCCTTTCCTACCCTTCCACGCTAGCCGTCGTGATCTAACTAGGAGCACATCTGGGCTGGGAATCGGAAGATCGGTTGTTCGATTCCAAGCAGGGGTAGAGTTGATTTTCCGGCGTTCTAAATCAAAACTTCCTGCCAGCTCTTTATATTTATAGATTTTGAATGTTCGTTTTTGAATTCAGTAATTGATTTTTTATACTTAAATCATTACAAAATAAGTTAGAAGAGGAACTAGGAGTACGACATAGGATGAATTGCATAGGACTTTCTTCTGAATATGATCAATCCCACAGCTCAAAAACTGGTTTCGAGCCTATGCCGAGGTTTCTCTTATGTAGCCATTCTCTAAATAAATAATGATTTAGTCAAACAAATTCTCTCTTAATTATTCATTGCTAATTAGACACCTCACCTATGTTATTATAAAATCGATTTTATGCCAGAATCCGTCCTACGCCGTTTCGATCTTATGCCGGTGTCAATCCTTTGTCATTATTGATACTATGCAGAGTCTGTAGTAGACTGCTGTAAATCATGTCCCGCCGTCCATCCTACTCAGAGTTGATTGTAACGCCTGTAACTACTCAGTGCAGAAGATGTACATGCATTGTTCTCTTATTATTACATCAATAACAGAATCTCTTTTTACCTGCTGATCATATGATGATGACTCCTGTCGTAGAGCAATGCCGATTCTTTGCAATGTTATTTCTATGAAGTGTCGATCCTATAAGCTTGAGTCTTCCAACTTTTATGGAAGAGTCTTACATTAGACAGTCTTAACAGAAAAGTGTGAGTCTTACATTACATTTACCAGTTTCAAATGAAGAATTCCAGGATACTTCGAGAAGCAAAGGAGTCTTCGTATAGCAATAAATTATTCTACCATGCTATTATTATTGTTGGACAGAGATGCTTCTGAAGATGAGGGACTAACGGTTCTTGTTTTAAAGGCATCTTTTTTAAACAAAGTTCAAATAAATATGGCATTAGCGCATAAGCTTTGAAAAGAATCTGCTGCATAAGTTTTGAGTTTGTTGTTCTTTTTGCATAAACTAAATCCAAACTCCGTGCAGACGTAGAGAATTATCGCTGTGTCTGAAAAGAACTGTAAAGTCCGAAGAAGAATCAACAAACCTTTTTCTTAAATCAAAACTGGAACATAAATGCCCGTATCGTGCTTAACAAAATCAGCCAACCACTTGTAGCGATGTAACTTAAAGTAGCAGTCAATTTCAAGATTTAAAACAAAGTCTAGCAGCCAGAGGCTACACATGCGGTATAAAGTGATGTTTAGATGTCAAACTTCTGAGCGGTGTAACAATTTAAATGTCGGCAACAGGAATACAAGGCCAAAGAATATCCTCTTATCTTAGCAGTAACCTAATAGTGGCTTCAAGAAATATAAATACGCTTTTTCTGGAAATCCGTCAAATCTCAACGTAAGAACTCTTATTTTAATTTGCATTGTGGTAGGGAAAATGAAGAAATCCGCAATGCCCTCGCCAGGGTTCGAAATCCGAGCCTTCCGAATACGCATCGAGTTCACGACTTATAACACGAAAACCTGCAGAAGAAAGGGAGAAAATAAGTACCTTAGAGTATCAATCAATATATAATAAAAGTATTCTTTTTTGGTAAAGCTGTTACATTTCATGTCTGGCAGTAACTAGCGTTTGCTTAAGACGTCTCTGTCGTCATCTTTCTCTTCATACGAAAGCATTCAAGGAGCATAAATAACTGTGATATATAAATTTATGAATGAACCGATAAGATGACAAGCTTTTCTACGGGGAAGATATTTTAGTAACAGTTGTTTAGCTTTAGAAGTATCAAAATATTATTTCTGGCTCTTTTCCTTCCACCGATTAACAATAAATGCTAGATTCGATCAAAATAATCTGGGCTTTAGGAATAACATTCTCTTTAGTTTTTGCCAAGATTTCAGTAAGGGTTTAACAAGGATTCAATAAGGGCAGTAAAAAGGTTTTGAGGAATCACAAAATGAATTTTATTTTGGTCCTTGAATATCTTGAATTTTAACACCAGCCATGTAACCCTACGGAGTAAGCAATGTATCTACGTGAACATCACAAAAGATATGCTAGATACCACATGACTGATAATGAAGCATCACTTTCTGGTACTATATTTTTATTTTTGAAAACAAACTATGTGAGGATTATAATTTTTAATGCTTAATGTAGAAAAGCTAGATATAGCATAAAATACTACTTATCCAAGAGCGGAAATACAAAGAAGCCTAGAGTTTAAGACGCTTTACTCCCACAGATTTTACTGGCAAATTCGGCTTATTTTTAGCTTCAACTGAAAGAAACTTTATTTCAGCCTTGTTTGGTATTTAATACCCGATGAAAGTTGAGGTTTTCTTTTAAGAAAAAGAAAAAGTGAATAATAAAGCGGAACTGGAAACCAGTTAATCGGATGCCATCGCAATTTGTTACAAAAGCTGGTTTGGAATTTAGAAAATTCCTTCCACAAAAATAACTTCTAAAAATACGCAGTGCAGTTCTGCCGTTACTAAAGCTCTTGTAGAAGAGTGATTCTATTTTTGCTAAGGGATTCGGTAAGTTTGCATTACCGTTTTGCCTTCTTTAAAGAATTTTTCATGCTTAGTGAACGTGCAGTTTAGTTAGCAGTCTCCAGAAATATTCAAGTATAGCAGAAGTAGCACAGCAGGAGCGACAAGAGACTGGGAAAAAATATTTTTATACTTTTCCATTTTGAGTGGAAATAAAATAAACCGTTTTTGTGTTTGGCATTCTCTTGTAAAATGTTTGGCTTTTGTAATTGGAAAATGGAATAATTTCTCTTTTATTCTATTCTTCATCTAATCATACATTAGCTTTTGCTGTTAGAAGTACAAACAATTTCAACCTTTTTCTAGCTAAGAAAAGCACAAATTTTCAATACCCTAGCACAAAGATGTATACACAAAGCACAAAGATTTCGACTTTTTAATTTTACCAGTTGTTGTAGCTCTATCATCAAATTACAGCTAGTTTCGCTGAAATAAATAAATAAATTAAATGTTATTGCTGCCATATCTCCCCTATCGAATCGATATAATCGGTAGGAAATCGTTGTTTGTTTTTATTCAATTTAACATGTTAAAACACGCAAGAAGTATTCTCTTAAGAATGACTTGGTGAAGAAGTCTCTAAAGAAACCAGACTCGTTATCACGTTATACACGGTAAATAACATAAAAAAAACTCTATGTAGTCAGTGTATTCATTGGGAGAGTTACCAGAATACAGATAGCTTATCCGATCAGTTATTTGCGGGGTGAAAAGGTAGGTTGATTCAAATTTTGGTTGGTTAAACCATCATCATTGGTACTGATAATTAGAGGAAAATTCCATGTTATCATTTGGTTTCGGTTTTTTTCAGTATTCTTTGTTTTACAGACCCAAAAGGCACAATGCTAAGCTATAGCTCGTTTATTTATAGACGGGACCCAATAGGCGAATGAAAACCTTACCCAGTAAACCAGCTATTTTATCGATGGCGGGAAAAAAACAGAAAAAGCTATTTTTTCGAGATTCGAATGCGGGTTCAGCAACATAGGTTCCGTAATCTTGTTCATTCGACCACTTTTCGGGATCAGAAAAAGGGAGAACGGTACACTGAATGCACACCTTGTCCATTAGTGAAGACTATTAGATTTCTGCACATACTATTACGTTTTGGTATGAGAGATTTCTGTGACAGTATCTAAGGCTCTCGTCTCTCTTTTCTGCTTATAACTAATCTCTTAAAATAACTTTCTGTTTGATGGAATTTTATTGTCAGTAACCCTATTTAATACAAACTCAGAAATCTCCAAGACACCAATACTGAATACAAACTTTACCGAAAGTACATTTTTTGGATTTTGTTACAAGGAATAAGCTATTCAACTTTGATATCCTTAAGTACTTAACTGGAAATAAAATAAAAGCAACATTTTTTGAAAAGCTGAGCAATGGAGCATGTTTAACCATTTCCTTTTCTTTAAATCTAACTGTATGTATAATATATGTTTGAAATTAATATAAAAATAAGAGGTTTTAGTTATTTATCACTAAATAGTTGCATATTGATACTGTAATGTAGCAAACATATCAGCATTCTCACGTAATTAGCATAGTTCTGATTTATTCGAATATAACATGAAGCCGAGAATGTAGTACGTAGCCTCCATCATATTTAGACTGAAATCTTATGATTTTTCAAAGAATTCTCTTTTGAAAATAAGCTTCTGTTAACGTTACAATTAGGAACTTTCTAATTAGGAATTAATAGCACTTAGAATTAGTAGTAGGAATTTTCTAACACTTACAACCACATGTTATTATTTCCTCTCCTTTTTCCACTTTGTAGCAAAAAAGAATAAACTGGAAATTCATGTTTGAATGGTTAAAAGTGAGTGAGTTTTTTCGTCTTTCAAAGGGTAAACGTTTCTCCTGTCAAATACTCTTTACCTCACAGCAACTCACAATTTCCGTGAAACACCAGTAATTTTTCTCAGACTTTATTCTAAGCTAGCCAAAGAGCTGAAGTTTCGTGGGCGACATAAATAGCAGTTTATTTCCTTGAAAACTCTTCCACAAAAACACTAGTCTCTCAGCATTCTTCTCCTCTGAGTCCTTTGCCATAATTACATTCCTAACCTATTCTATCTATCACAATGAGACACTGAAGCTTTTAACTCATAAATACGATAATATCGATTGTGGAATTAACCAATACACCTGCTTTTTAAAACATAACGTATTAAAATTTGTGATTTCATTCAATTCCCATTGCGCTCAAATCGTTTATTGCATAAATTACATGCATTTTGAGTTTTCTGAGAAGTTAAGCTTATAGATACAATTACAAACTCATTTTGATTATGAGTTTTATTAGCAGTTTTAAACATAAATGTTAGTGAGTTCCTACAGCATAAAATAAATGGTATTGAGCCGCAAGTAATATTCATTTAGTGTGTTTTTTATTTCTCGCGTTTCTTAAATACCGTATTTACTCGAAAATAGGACCGCCCTTTTTTTCTGTATTTTTTGTCTACCAATCGCTAGAGTTCCAAAATCGTACGTCTTGATAAGTGAAATTGCAGCCAGAAATGAAACTCGTGCTGTATATATGTATATGTGTACAGTTAAGTATGAAATACCGGAAATCTATAGAATATCTAGGTATTTTATAGAACGTCTGGCTTTTTAGGAAATGTATGAAATATGAGAATTATTATGTATTTTACCTAGGCATTGCACATAATACCTAGGCATTCTATAGAATGACAAATGCTCTTTAGGCAAAATATAAAAAAAGGTCCTGATAAAGCTGTTATTTAAAAGACTTTCATTTTTCAAAAACACAAATGCTGCTTTGAAAAATAATATATTAAGTCCCATTAAACAATTTTTATTCAAAATACATAAAAGAAAATGAAAGTTGTACGAAACAAAATGTATGCCTTTATTAAATGTATGCTTTTATTAAAGATTGTATTGTAAAGCATACAAAATGTATGCTTTTATTAAAGAAAACAAAATATTGTTACGGATTTTGTATTTATTTAGCTATTCTTAGTAGAATTGTAATTAAATAGTTTTATTTCCCCGTGCATTGCAGCGCGAGACTTATTTGAAGAGAAAGCTACGCCGGAAAAGTTAAAATGCAAGAGCGCGTGCATTTAACGTTTAATAAATAGATATCTCGTAATTGTTTTTGCTATCCAGAAAATACGATTAAGTTCTCGTGCTGATTAAAAAGGTTATAAAAGCCGGATTAAAACATCTTAGCTCAGTTGTTGTTGTTTTAAGCGAGCAATAGTTGTTTACTTAGTGCTGTTATTGATTGTAGCGAATTCGCGGTGAGATCTAATTAGTTTCTCTGTATTTTGAATTGAGTTCTGTTCAGCGTTTTAGTAGCTTTAAATATAACTACTGTGTGATATTGTGATATTGTACGAATATCTGTGAGGAAATCTCAGAAATTTGTTTTATTTCTTGGGATAAGGATAAATTTTATTAACTTTTTATGGACTTATAAGTTCAGCCCATTACGAACTCGTACGCACACAACAGTATTTATATAAAAAATGAGAAATTAAAATTAACCTATTTGTTGCAGCATGGTAAGCTTGAATGACATTTTAAAAATACTTCATTACTTTTTTTCACATAAACACATTTCATATTCCGCATTTTGTTTTACATATACACTTGATGAATCCTTGGCCACTTCCATTGCGTTGATCAACTGCAACTGACCAGAGAGGAATTTCGTGATCAGGAATATCTCCAAATCTGAGCAAATTCTTGGAACATAAAATAAACTGTTATCTCGTCTATAGTTACTTAAAAATTCTCTCAGAATTCGATAGAACTATCCTCTGTCACAATCATTTCTACTGCCAATATATTACACGGATTATTTATCCCTAGGCTTTTACATCATATGGAGATGTATATGGAATTTTGGCGGCTTGTCATTTTGCATTCTATAGAATGCCTAAGCTATGTGTGAAATATTTAATCCTTTCATACATTCCCGTCCAGTTGTCGGCATTCTAGAAAATGCCTAGGCATTCAGTGACCGGATTTTATACTTTGTTGATAACATATAGAATAATTACAGCGTTAAATACTAAAAACGTTAATTAGATAATTAACATATACGTAAACTGCATAACTACTATTAATTTCAATAACCATGTCTACTACATCGATTTCAGCGTAGCCCTGCTTCCATTATGCTAGTTATTAGTATGCCTAAAAACAAAATAGTCAATAATACATTACTAATAATGTATTTTAGCCGCACCTATCCGTAATGTTATTTTAAGAAAATTCTTCAGAAGGAGAAAAAATCAAAATCCTGCATCTGAGAATTATTGCAAGGTAAAATAAATATCCAGCTTTATTTTTTTTAATTTATTCTAAAATGTAAGGAGCATTCTATATTCAAAGGTGGCATGCGAAGGCAAGTACGGTAATTATCAATTCATTCTTAACTCTATCTGGTATGTAAGAAGCACCTGCTAAGATAAAGCACTGTTCAACTCTATCCTCTACTTACAGGAAAGGTTTGTAAAAAAGGCGTAAAGCACTGTGCTAGAAAATAAATATGCAAGAACTAAGCAGAATGAAAATTTCATTGTAAAAACTAAGCGTTCATCCTGATAAGGAATTTTCTTCAGGATTAAAAAGTATTCTACTCCTGAAGAAGAGGGACCTGTGTCTGATCACCTTGGAAACCGATAGAGATTCATTCAAAATTTACGCCAAATAATGTCTCCTATTTTTTCATAATTTTAAAAAGGAAAATTTCATTTATTTATCAAAGTCTGATTCAAGAGTGTAATTATAATTAAATTTTTAATTTGACATAATGACTACTAATTTCTCCAATTACGAAACGTTCAGCGATAAGAATCTGTCTTCCAGATGCTGTTTTGTACGAAAACATTCGTGGATTTTTGTAACAATGCATATATGAGCATATAAATGAAATGATTCTACGTTTGATAGCATTCTCAAAGTACCGTTTTCAGAGTTAATCAGAAAATATAAAATTGCCAAAGTGCCGTGGATAATCAAGAAGAGCATATCATGACAACAATAGCTGATGGACAGTTCTTTGGTAGTCTGTATCCTTTTTGAATATAAGTAGGGATCTACTCTTGACTTTCTCGGTTTGCATAGTGATGGGCGCTGGCAAGTTAAAAAGATTAGTGAGAGGGAAAACAGCAGGCTGCCATTCGAATGTTCCTTGCAAGAGAGCCTCATTATATCAGCCAGAGTGGGTCATCATATAAGAGGTCACGCACTGCCAGTTATCGCAGGTACCAGCAGACAAGGATTTGCCAGACTCGGATGACCTCAACCGCCTTCAAGATGAGGTATCCCCAAAGAGGGAGGTTTCCCAATCATGTGCCTCTTCAGCAGCTAGTGTTTTGTTGGCTGAAATATCTGTAAGATATCTGCCGAGGAATACGAGCGCAGTCACCCACTCCGAAACCTTTATCACTTGCTTTTGAAATTTGAATGAGTTGGGATTCAGGTCATGTTAGCTTTTCGAGTGGAACAAAATGCTGCGATTACATTCTAAACGTATCCAAACTTCTACGAATAAAAGTAATTTCTCGCGTTAATCCCATAATTTTCAATTGCTTAACCGCTAAAAGCACGGCAGTGCAATCCTTACAGTACGTTAAATTAAAAAGTCTGATCTGTATACCACATGACTTCCTTGTACGGAATATTAAATTATACGGCATTTTGCATTACATTTAATTTTATTGGATTAATTTAAATCTACTCCGTCGATAGCGCATAAACCACAATAGAGTAAATGCACTCTTTAAAATTCACTATATTATACCATAGCGATACTCTGGCGCTGGGTTCACTTAACAGCGTTACATCTCATGCATTTTATAACTCAGAAGGCACAAAAATTATGCATATAATTTGAAGAACTATCTAATCGTTGCCACATGTTCTTTTCAAATACTATGATAAATCTAAAACGATGTATAAAAGAAATTAAACAAACAATAAAAAATAGAAACAGTTTTCCGCAGACGATTCAGTATTATTCATTCAATTAATTCAGATCTCACTTAGCGACAAGGCAAAAATACATAAAAACTTAAAATATCTATATTAAAAATTACGAAGTAAATCTTAAAAACTTGTTTCCTCGAATAAATTCCAGAATGTGTAAAGCACGATTTAGTTCGCAATAATAAAAGAAGGCTTTATCTTTGTTGTTGTGAAGCTTAGTTTCTCTAGATTGGCAACAAATCCACTATTCTGCTAAATTTCAAATGTAAACAAATATGGCTGCTATGGCCAAAAACAATTAGGCTTAGCCGCACTTAAACAACTTTTAAATTGTTGATAATTCTACAATTATAACATGCAGGTTAACTAATGATATAAAAACCTTAACCGGAAGATAAGAACAACATAGTTCAACAATTTTTAAAGCAAAAGATGTGCAATTTACAAACATATAAGAATAAAGAAACTGAGCTCACTGAGCCGAGCAACAGAGGGGATATATATATACATAAATTTATATACTTTTGGTGCGGCTGATTGCAACCGAAATAGGAGATGCAGATCTACATGTCATAGTAGTCCTATATACAAAATTTCAACGTTCTGAGGCTGCTCGGTTTTGAGTTAGGAAAGATACATACATACATACATACGTACGTATGTACGTACAGACGCCACGGAAAAACCTCTTTGGAATCCATTTTAAATCAGTTTTATAATTTTTTTGGGTGGAAAAGAGTCTTTTATTCTGTCTTACGTTTAGATGTGACGCAAAAACTTCGTTAAATTGCATTCGGTAGCGGCCAAAATAGATATTTTCATTGAAATATGATACCCGAAATTTTGCGCGATTACAATACTTCCTTTTGACTTCATAGGAAGAAGTAAAATTGCGATGAGCGTACTTTCTTTTAATTTAAATATTAATTATAAAGTCATAATTTTGTCATAATTTAATAAATAATAATTAATAATTTAAAGTCATAATTTCGTCAGTTTAATTTATAGATTCAATATAGTGTGATTTGAACTTACCTAGCGATTTCACAGTCACTTCATGTTTATTTTACTTCTAAATCAACAATCAAAATACACAAATGTAGGCACATAATATTAACGGTTTCTACATTTAAAAAAGCAGATTTTTAACATTTGAGTTTCTAAAATTTTTAAACGGTGAGAAAGCTAAGAATGAAAAATTACCTTAAACTAAAATGCTCTGAAAATATATAGAAAGCAACAAGCCAACTCAATGCTTGTGGGTCACGATGTTTCGTTAGTTAATATGTAATCCTTGTAAAGACGAGCTGTCTACTGATATACAGGATGTGTTCTATAAAAGTAACTAAAAACCTTTTTTTCCTTAAAGACACGTACTTAAAATTACAAAGTGTGCGGAAACATTTTCAACACTGTAATGATAAAGCCACGCAAATGAGAAATCTAATTTTTTATATCATCGCCGTAGAGGAAAATCTTCAGATGTAATGTTCTTTATACTTTAATAAATTAAATCAGAAAAGTCTATACTTATAAATTTGCAGACATATTTTCAGATCGAATTTAATGGCTTAGATAATTTGTTTACACATTATCGATTAAAATCAATCGATTTTTTATCAATTTAGGAATCAAATGCAGAAAATGAGAGTTTAATTTTTCAATAGTGCGTAAAAGAACACCAATTATTAATCTGTAGAATGAAAATATTAATTATATACAATTATATGAATTTTGCCAGTGAAGGTAAGCAACGTTTTGATTTTAAATAATTCAATTTTAATGATTTTGATATTCTATCATCAGAAGCTTGAAACTGTTTTTCTAAAATACTTTTCCTTGTTTTGGGTAATTTGTAAATAAAAGAATGTGTATAGGCTTAGCATTTAAGGAAATTAATTCTATTTTAAACTTTCTCGGAAAACACTATAGAACAATTTAAAAGTTTTTTTTATAATATTTCAAAAGATCAATCAAAATCATTGTTTATATTTATATGGTACTTTTTTTGAACAGTTATATTATCTTCAAGTCCACTCCCAAAGCTGAGAAGATAGTGAAAAGTAATATACTACACATCACTGCTAAATGTGATTTATTGCTTATATTTACTTTATGATTTATTAGATTTATTTCTCATATGTATTATCAAACCTCTTTACTCACAGAATCTTCTGCAAAATGTTTACTAAAAATACTATGAACTGTCCTGAAACTAGATAAACCGTGTCCAGTTAACCTAAATTTAGGCAAATTTACCCGATTAAAGTCTGTAAATCGTTCTTAGAAATTTCAAAGAAAAATTTTAAATATACTTTTAAAAAACTCGACATTCTAAAAAGTCATTCAAAGCAATATATCAACAAGCATCGAATTTTTATATTTCATTTCAACAGAGGAATATTCACCACATTTTGAAGAAGAGAAATTCTTCACGCAGTTTCAAACATTCATGGCAGTGTGATTAACAGCAGCGGAAGAAGTTTAACATTATAGGTAGTGATGTGATTGACCTTGTTGTGGGTTTCTGATGTCCTTGTCGTTTTTCTTTCAATGGCATTGACTTCAAATTTAGATTGCATGTTGGCGTAATACTTCGGTAGGAGGAACGGTAATTCTTTCGAAGGACGCAGTTTTGAATTACTTTCAAAAGAATCGAAGGAGACAATTTATTCAAATGATTTTAGCCTTTTGTGTGTAATGTTTCTAACATGTAAAGACATATTTACTTACATAATTAATTTATCCTCCGTACCAAAAGGAACAAAATAAACAATTCTATTTATATTCGAACCTAACTCCATTAATTGAAAAAATAATCTTTTGAGAAATCGCACGAGGAAGAACTATCTAAATTACTTCCGCATCGCAAATTTTTATTAAAAAAATATAAACTAGAAAACGTTCTAAGCATTTTACATGTTTCTTTAAAAAGTCGTACAAATTTCGTAAAAAATAAGTTATGTTTTTGGTACCAAATTTTGTTCCATTGAAATAGAGGTGAACTCAGTAAGTCCCTACCCACCCTGCGTATTTCATAAATGCTCAACGTGTCTATTTTTGCTTATTGACTTGAACGCTGGAAACTGACTAGTGCTATACTTGAATCAAAACACTAATGATTACACAAGGTTAGTGATAAAGGTTGCCGCTCAGTGCAGTTTCTGCCATTCCTTTATTTTGCCCCCGGTGCTTTTAGGAATTCTTACTTCACCTAAATTCTACTTTCGGTATGACCACACAGATTGAACTGGCTCTGTGATTATCTTTGCCAATAACAGAAGAAATAGAGTTCTAAAGTATCTCCACACGAGTCAATGTTTCCTTATGAAAATCTTCACTATTCATAGTCTGGATGAACTTGTTGCTTCTTCTTATACGTGGGTGTTTTGTTTTCGCATACATAAAATATATAAAAAGAACAGACCTAAATCTAAATTACTTCGCCTCTAAGTGCCTTTTATGAAGCGTAAAATCATACGTGAAAGAACTGTTTTATTTAGCTCTGAACTCGTTCTAATTCCTGGATTATGCAAATACATACGGAGAGGAAGGAAGAATTTTGACTGCTATATTTTCTCACGTTAGTTAATAAATCGAATCCTTCCTTTAAAAGGACTTTGAACACAGCGTCAGAATTGAATTATTTTACGTTAATGCATTAATCTTAAATCGAGAAAATATTATATATATGAATGACACCGTTGTAAGGTTCAACTCTTTAAATCGATAGTTCTAACTCCGAACCCATGAACACTTTACAAGCGAATAATCGCTTAAGTGTGTGAACAGAATACGTGAGACTTAAAGAGGGTTTAAAACCCTTTATTACTCAGTATATTTACAATTCAGTTTCGGCTTGGAACTTTACATAAAGCCGCCACTCGGGCTTGAACTTAAAACTAATAATTTGAACTAAACTAGCTTAACTAAAGCTCTTAATGAATATAGCCGAAGCTATCAGAATCTAACTAGTTGGCCCCTAAGTATTAATTAAATCGGCGAAGCCTAGCAAGGGCCTAGATATGGCCGAACGTAGTAACAGCTAAGAGAGATGTGGCCAGAAGGCAAACGCGCGCTAGTCAGGAAATCAGACTCTCTCTCTTTTGAAGTCGATTAAGTCACGACTTAAATAGTACTCATTCTCATTTACATTATCTGTGTTTCTGAATTCACATTCTGGCAGGAAATTGTAAGCTGAAATTAGAATAAGATAGGAAAGATACAAAACTTAAAATAACTGTTAGAAAACGTATAATAAACCTTACACCGTGAACAAGATATAATGAGACATCTAAAATCCTTTAAAAGAAGCATGACCATTCAGATTATGACAAAAAAAAATCTTGTTTCTTTTTCTCTGGAGTTTAATTTTATACTCGGACAACGGTTTAATTTTTCGGTTTGATTTGGTTTATTTGAATGTGGCAAAGCACGCTGAAGTGAGGGCTGTGTGCCTAAAAGTAGGATTGCCTTCGTAGAAGATTTGATAAGGAAAAATGACTCGAATCCGCGTTACGTATGAGAAAAACTACAAAAACTTCCATGCAGCCACCTCTTTCGCCTATAATCGAAGTCAAGTCGAACTACCAGCATTCAGTAACTCCGCTGCTGATGGGCTCCTTTGTTATTTTTTGGGAGAGGGGGAGGCGGTACTTCATATTATTGTAAATACAATGTTGCAATGAATAAATTGGTATCCGATAACTATTCTCCGTTCAAAATATTATCTTTCGAAACATAAGCTTTCTTCATTTTCTTACATTACATGATATTTACTAATATATATGTATTTAAAATTCTATACAGAATTAAATTTACATTGTCGTTTTCCAAATACAAAACGCAGCTGGAATAAAAACCCAGAAATTCTTTTATAAGCCAATATTTTTACCTCTACTCTTGAGTTCTGTAAAATCTGTATCTAGATATCATCATCATATCACAATCACAATACATTTCTGATCCCCCAAAAATAGCTTTCTGATCCCGTTGAGCAGTACTAACAAATTTATGTCAACTCTAGGCATGAAATCCAGAGATATTTACAGAATGAAGGATATTTTCTGGGTCATATCTTGAAACGGAACAGTGCATTAAAATCCGGGAGTATTCAGCGCAATGCGGGACGTCCGATTACTTTATATTTGAGCATCTCCAAGATTAAAAAAAAAGGAAAGCTGACAACTCGTGACAGATAAAACTAATTCTTAATTCAGAAATTTTTACTTTGGAATTAACAGTTCAAACGTATGAAATGATCGCTTTTTGAGTTTAAAACAATTTGCAGCTGAGATATCTAAACACTGTTTTACAATTACTTCTTTTTTAATTTTGAACCAAAAATACATATAAGATATACTTTTCATCTGTTTTACTATTATAATAGAAATATGTCCAAACATGAATTGGTATTTATTTTGTAAGCAATAAATATACTTACAGGAGATTACTAATTCGTAACTTTAGGAAAAAAAGCACGGCGATTTCTGTTTTGAAAAACACGTTTTGAAGAAAAAATTTCCTTATTCCGTTAGGTTTAGATATCAGGAATCAAGAATTTACTTATTCCCTGAGGTGTAGATACCATGACTCAAAAATTTACTTATTTCCTGAGGTGTAGATACCATGACTCAAAAATTTACTTATTCCCTGAGGTGTAGATACCATGACTCAAAAATTTACTTATTCCCTCAGGAATCAAGCATTTACTTATTCCCTGAGGAGTAGATATCATGACTCAAAAATTTACTTATTCCCTGAGGTGTAGATACCATGACTCAAAAATTTACTTATTCCCTCAGGAATCAAGCATTTACTTATTCCCTGAGGTGTAGATATCATGACTCAAAAATTTACTTATTCCCTGAGGTGTAGATACCATGACTCAAAAATTTACTTATTCCCTCAGGTTTAGATATCTTCAATAAAAATTTACATATACCATCAGGTTTAATAGATGTCACGAATCAAAATGTAGATGTGCAAATCATATAGTCTGCGCGTTATCTTGATCTTACTAACTTGGAACATGTCTTGTTGTTCCTAAATTTTACAATATAATTTGAGTATTATAATTTCTCTTGTTCTCAACTTTCGTAATTTTATGTATTTTCCTGATTATAAATTGAAATATGCTCAAACAGGAATCTGTAGTGTTCGCTTTCAAGTTATATTAATAGCAATACTTAATTGATATTGATTAAAACAAATTATTAATTCGTAACACTTTTGAAATAAATTCACAGAGACTGATGTTCCTAAAGACACTTTTTGAAGAAAAAAATTGCTTATTCCATCAAGTTCACATACCGTGATTCAAGACGGACAAGCACCATCCGTGTTACCTTGACCCTACTGACTCGGAACATGTCCCGTTGTTCTTAACTTTTACGAATGAGTAATCACGTACATACCCTTGGGTCGAGATCGTAAATCATTTCCGGAGAAACGCTGGATTTTTCTACAGCGATTACTCTTACGAAATTAATTAAATACGAAAATTCAAGGTACACTGAGAATAGCACTTGTCAGCTCTGTGAACAACGAAATAGTGCTGTAAATATATTTATCTTTAAATGAAAGAAGATTAATTTTGTTTGAAGTACAAATAAGTAGTACTTATTTTATGAAGCAAGACGAAAGGCTAGAATTGAAAAAATAGTATACTGTTATTAAAATCAAGGTCCAATAGCAGATAAAATCGGTTTATTTATGTAGCTTTTCTTCGTTAACTGAAGTAAAAAGTAATTTTTATTGAAATGCGAAACCATTAATTTAAAAACTGCTTTTTTAACAACATTTCATCGCTGCTGAAACGCATTAAACATAATTGCTGAAGTACATTAAACATAATTTCGAGTAACTTAGAATCGAAGGGAGGGCAGTAAAATAATATAGTTCTAGTTTATTTTCTTTACTGTTTGGAAGCATTTATAACAATCACTTTAGAAATTTTGCTTGATTATTTGTCACAGGTAAAAATACGTAACGAAAAAAACATCTTATTCTTTCATGTGCCGATTTCGCTTTACATGATATTAATCTTTCTTTAGCTTCGTTTAATATGAATAAATATATTAAGAAGAAAAAGTTGTAGAGATGCCTCAAAGATGTAAAATAATTAATTGGCAGATATCTTTTCAAGCTTGGGCTTATCGGGATGCTCTTTGGCCCTTAGTGCATTTAGAATTAGCAACCATTAGGAAATTTTTGTACTGATCTATAACCAAAAAAAATTTATTAGTTTAGCTATGTTTATGATAATGCCATTTACTCTCAATAATTCGAAAGAAAATTTTACCCTTAAAAGTTATCAAAAACTATAATTCATCAACGTTACCGACTCATTTTCAAGTATTTTTAATGTAAAATTCCTTATCTAACTTTAAAAAAATATTTTTATCAACGTCCTGTGATCTTTAAATTCTTCTTACTACATTAATTGAAATTTAATTATTTTTATAAATGTTTTTAATCATGACTTTATCTTCAATCGAATCACAAGAAATTTTTAATATTGAAAATACATCAGAAGATAAAGCAGAACAGGAATCTGCAACATTTTGGAAAGTTTCAAATTGTGATATATACCTCTGGATTAAAAAGGTGAAAAAAGATAGCTTTAATATTTTTAAATTATCTGTTATTTATAAAACTTTTATGAATTTTGTACAATGTGTCAAATTGTAATATATAGCTCTGGATTAAAAAAAATGAAAAAAAGATAGCTTTAATATTTAAAAATTATCTGTTGTTCATAATACTATTATCCTGAAGAGAGAGCAAACTCTGCAGGAGAAATAATATTATAGGGTCAAGCCTATTTATTTAACATTGAGATAAATGCCTATCTTCGTAAACTGTCGAGATATCGCCAAGTTGGCGATGGTTTTGGAGGCTAATATTTGTCGCCAAATTTGGTGAGAAATCACCAAAAGTCTCCAAACTTGGCGCAACTAGTTTGTCCCTTTGTAAACGTATACTCCTGTTTTATCCCTATATACCTGTAACTAGTACTGTAACTGAATGACTGTAATTGATCCCAATATGTCACTGTAATCACATATGACCCTTAGATGTAACTTTAAAAAAAAAAAAAAAAAAAAAAAAAAAAAAAAAATTCTATATTTCCCGTTCTATTGGGCCGATTGACAAAATTCAAATTGCCACAAAATCGGACGTTTCCTGAAATGACATGCCAATTTTTTTTCCATATTTTAATTCTATGACTCAGACTATGCCAAATTTTGTAAAAATCGCACGAGTAGTTTTTAAAATTAGGTCTCAGAATTTTAGCTCCTCAATGTTAATTGAACTTGACATACATTTAGTAATGTCTCCTTTTTATTAAACTTACTTGATTCCTTCTTTCACATTTCGAAATTTAGGCTCATTCCAAATAAAATTCGCCCAATTTTTATGACTTATTTTAAAAATTTACATTTTAAAATAATTTTTATAAATTTTGAGAAAAACATTTTGAATTATAATCTGTAAATTTTTTACTGTAATTTTAAAGTATATATATTTCTAAGCATACCTGCAAAAAAATTAGAGTTTTTTTTTTCAAAATTTCCCAAGATGTACGTGAATCTATATATTTGCGGGCTTTAAAATTTGGTATATTTCTTAAAAGCGATAATAACACAAATATGGTTTACGCATTTGGTTAAAATTATATAAAAGTATGAAAGATAACCTTTTTTTTCGCTCATCTACAATGAAAAAAAGAAAAGGAAAATAGATTGCTATAAAATAAGAAGTTCACTAAGTAAACTATTCTTGGCGAAAACTGAAAAAATACACCAAGATAAATTTTTGAATTTCTTCGTAAATTTCGTACCAAATTTTACAAAATTTAAAATTTAGGCACAATTTGAGTCGTAGAATCGAAATATGGAGAAAAAATTGTCATGTCATAAAAAGGCCGATTTTGTGTCAAAATACCGATGCTAGAATGCTGCTATATATAAATCAAATATATAGCCTAAGTCGCACTTTCGAGACATGAAAAACGCAATTTGAATTTCGTTAATTCGCCCAGTAGAACAGGTGATATAGAACTGTCCCATTATTTTCTTTCCCCCTCGTTTTGCGATTTTGCGTCTAAAACATTAAATGTTGGTTCACTTTTGCAAACTGCTGCCACCAAATATGGCAGCCCTGTATTATAGTTAAAGAAATTAAATAATGAAGAATAATGAAATTAAATAATGAGAGAAATTAAATAATGAAGAATGGGCATAAATGTATGTATGTTTTTCGCATTGTGATAAAACGACCGTACCTGGAGCCATCCAATTTTGAATGACGTAATCCTGCTGCGAATATGAGCATCTGGAAGTCTAAATTTGAAATTTGGAAATTGTTTTATTATCGATTTCATATTTTGTAAAACTTTAACGAATTTTTGATTAACAAACTCCAGGATTTCAAAGCGAGCAATGGCAACATTGTACAGAAAAATCATTTTTATCGCCAGCGCGTGAGACTGTGTGTAGCAAATTCTAAAGATTTTGATAAAAAGATTCTACGTTGTTGTGTTTCTAATATCACTTTTATGGAAATGTATTTAATTGTCACAGTTTCTTTTCCAGTTTTCATAGCCGAAAAATTACTTTATATATGTATTAAAAGTATCAAAAGTGTATATATATGTATACTTTTGCATAAGTATAAATATGTATGTATATATGTATAATTTCGATGCTGCCAGTTGCAATAAAAAGGGAGATTCACAAACAATAATAAAAGGAGATTCGCAACTTGACGTGATAGCAGTCCTATACACGAAATTTCAACGTTCTACGGCTAGTCGTTTTTGGCTTATAAGAGAGACATACATACGTCTTACAGACGTCATGAAAAAATCCATTTTACAATGTGTTTTGGAATAAAGAGTCCTTTGCTCTATCCGTACGGAACATCCGTACAGACGTTAAAAAATGTTAAAAAGGATTTGCGCACGGTCAGGATGGATATTTACTTTGAAATCCGATATTCGAAATTTTTCGCCATTACAGTACTTCATTTAGTTTATACAAGAAAGCAAAAACGACAACCTATTATCTTTTTTTCTCCTCTGTTTTTTATTTTTTATAAAAATTTTTTTGGCCACATATATAAAAGATACATATATTTCCATGTAACAAATAATTACAAACTTCTATATTTCTAACTATAATTTCGAGCTACAGCACCCGATGGCATTTCGATTTTCATAAATTTTGTAACCTTGGAAAAAATTATAAGAACTTATCGTGAACCCGAACTGTTCTTTGGCTAAGCTGGTTCATTTCTTAGATTCATTCATTTTCAACTGAAAAAAAAAAAAAAAAGAAACTTGTTCTCATATAAATGCTTAACCAAAGAAAGCGAATCATTCTTATTGCAAAAATCTGTACCTGAAGGCGTTTCTCTTTTTACAAATACGGAAACAAAGTAACCAAATCTGTATGATCAGATCTCTGAATATGATTTATAGCACGGTACAAATTAATTAGCCTTATTTGTAAATTTTCTCGGTCGTTACTCACGTTCATTTTTAATGGTAATGAAAACAATGTATAACTGGACTCCAAATCATTAAAATCTTAAATTGTTCTTTAAATCCTTGACATAATAATTAATGCCAGAATAATATTAATTAATTTGTGGTAAAGGTATTCGTAAAAAAAGACGATGAGGGTATCAGACTGAGCCTGAACGAAAACAAACAACCAAATCAACATTTTAATGTAATTAGTGCTGTTATAAAATGTTGTTTCCGCTTATTTGGTTGATTAGGGGCCTCTTAACACACGAAATCTTGAATGAAAGAATTAAATTAATATTTAGTTAAAATATAACAGCAGATACAATGAAGAGAGATATTTTATTCTAATTGCACGTTAAATTTTTCCAAGATCCTTCTTGTGGTAACCAGAAATTGGCTTCTTGAGTCCTTTCCCATTTAGCGCTTTTCCTCTCATTCTGCCATGGTTTTTGTCGGCCTTGAACTGCATACCTTAGCTTGCCCAACCCTCCGAGTCATGTCTGAGCCATCATACCGGTCCCTCAAATCTTCCCCCAGACGCGTGGGAATTCCGGCTTCAGATTCACCATCTGATTTTTTAAAAAATGAACAGCGAAAAGGCATGAAAAATAATAGAGAAGAAAAACAGCAACCGTATTTCCAATTTCAACAGGAAAGGAAGCACCGTTATAATCACAACTCTGTATGTAAAAATGCGGGTCTAGGAGATCTGGTTTCCGTTGTAATGAGCACCCTGAGCCCGGGACTTGATATCTTCACCCCCGATTCCTCCCACGCCGTCTTGCCCAGTAATGAGCACCGGGTCACGATCTGGGACGGCCTCGGGGACCCGCTGCCCGCACACACGGTTTCCGACGTGACGTAAGATTATATAGGAAAAAATCAGATAACACTCTATACCTACACTTAAGTTCTCACCTTTATTTGCTTAACAGGGTGGTTCCTAGTCAAACATTCTGTTATCTGAAGGAAATGTGGTCTATTTCAAAATTCTTTAAAAGACGTTTATATGCTTATTACGTGCAGGCATTTCGATTCTGAAAACTCCAAGATGTCACTGTAATCTTTTCCAAGAAATCATTAAATCTTTGTTTTTCTTTTTTTTTCTCCTTTGAAAGGTAGTAATAAGTGTGTATGTAATGTCGTCATGAATCGTAATTAAATTTTAGTTAAAAGTTCATAAATAAGATGAAACTTGTACGGAAATTTCTATTCTTCCTTTCCCGTACCTTCGTGCTTTCGTAGAAAGAGCGTGCGGGTAACAATTGGGATTTCTGGAGTTCGATTTCGGGCGAAGGCACTGTCGATTCTTCATGTTTCTCAGAAAAAAATCATGACTAATGGCTTCAGAAATAAAAAATATAACCGCCGACAATTTCTCACTACCTGTATATGGCATCTGGATTCTCTCACCTCCTGTCGTCCTTTAAATAGAGGAATACGTTAAGAATTATCTTCTTTGGCGTAATTCGGAACACGTCGGCTGGCAGTATAAAGCCTCGAAATGCTGCTTGACTATTGCTGGCTGTGCATGCTTCTTGCCCTAAATTAATTTAAGGACTTTACAAACATATGTTTAATTTTTTTAAAGCCAAATTGCAATTTCAGTATATTCATGCAGAGGAGAGGAGATAAGTAATTTTTATCCCAGAAAAGGCTATTAGTTTCGAAATCGGCTTTTGCGTAGATTCAGTATAAACGGTGCACCACTTTCAAAAATTATGCCACCAAATATTTTTGCCCTATATTATATTTAAAGAAATTAAATAATGAAGAATCTGCATGTACGCAGGTACCTTCCTCGAATTGTGAAAAAACGATGGTACCTGAAGCCATCAAATTTTGAATAACGTAGTTCTCCACCCGAACGTGTACACCTGGAAGCCCGAATTTTGAATTTGTCGTGCTCTGTTTCCTATTTTGTAAAACTTTTCATTAAAAGACTCGGAGACTAGACAATTTGAAACAGAACAGAGGCAACACAGTTACAAATAAAACTTTGTTATCTCTTCTTGCCCGCGAGATTGTTGGTTTCGGGGAAAATGCAAAATATTTATCTTCCATTTTTAATTAACATGCTCGGCTCTTTAATCTTTTGCTACGGCCTGAAATAAAATAATTTTATCTTCCACGCGCCAGCGTATCGCCATTGAGTAAAACCCAAGATACTTTCAAATTTAGTCTGGAAGCTTTTTCAATAATAAGCTGATTTAAAAGCGATAAACACAATTCCTAAAAATATTTTTTCCTATATTTTTTAATGTTATTGATTCAAATAAAATATTAAAATCAAGATATGTGTAATAAAAATATTCAACATATTTATGAAATTACATTAGCTCGACTCTTTAAAATCATGGAGCACTCTTTCTTTAATATGTTCAGACGTATGTTATTCTTTATTCTGTTTCAGGCCGACGGACGCACGTGCGACTAGTTTTTAAAGAAATAATATAGCGAATGTAAAATATGAATAGCAACCACTAGCACGGAATTCTAAGGATATGTTGTTTTTAAATATTTTGTGATTTTGCAAATGAATTGATTTTTATGTGAATTATGAACGTAATATTTAATAAGTAAAGTTAACACGTAAAAAGTTAACTTTAAAAAATTTTGGTAGCCATCTTGCTAAGGAAACAATAATAATATAATGCACTGAGAAAAGACTTAAAATAATATAAAAATACAGTATATACCAACACTTTGCACTGCATGCTAAACATATGATGCTATGCAGCTTTTAAAAATGTTGCGATTTTGTTGCTTAACTGTATGTGGCGTAAGTTCGAAGAAAACGATGCTTAATAATAAAGCTCAAAAGAGAAGAAAAAAAAAGGGAGGAGTTAAGCAGGGGCAGACTAGCAGACTGCGAATTCAACCAGAGTATATAGTAGCAGATTGTGTAGATGTATATTAAACTGAAGAATATAAAATGGTAAAGACATTAAAAAATGCAATTTAATCTAAGAAAACTAACAATTTTAATGCCTTTTCTACTTAAATCACATCATAAAATATTAAATAAAGTAATAACTTATTATTACAAGTGATATCTTATTATTATATATTAGTTATTACTTTAATTATTTTATTATGGGGATTAAATTAAAACGGAAGTGTGGTTATTTTCTCTTCTTTTATCTGTTTGTATTTTTCTCTTAATTTTTGGTATTGTATATTATTAATACTTTTGTCATTCACCTGCACAGTTCAGTTATTTTGTTCCTTTACTACATGACAGAGAGTCATTATCAAATTTGCTACACGTAGGAAATATGAAGTACTAAGTTTAGCACAAAGAAATTGCTGTAGATAGCAGTATTGCATGTTCATTTTCTCACTCTCACACACAAACACACACATACATACATGTACACGCACATATATACATACATAAATACACAATTATGTATATATGTATGATATATATAAATGTAATATAAAAAAATAAGCGAATCAAAATTCTAACTTTAATTCGCAATAAGAACTTAACTTACCATTTCGACCCAGTTATTTTGCTTTTTTCTCCTAGAAATAGTAATTGCTTATAACAAATCTCTCTAAACTCAATCACTGCAAAATTAATCTCTGTCTTTTAATTCTTGCGTAACGCTAACGACGCAGGCTTTAGATTATAATAATTCTAGAAACTGGAAATTAACCAATCAAAATCAATATTAACCAAAACTAAATCATTCTGAACAGGGATTCTACTTTGGGTACGTAACATTCGCTCTTTGTTTCTTACAGCTAGATTACTGTCTGCCTTTCTTATCGCACATCTAAAAGACGTAAAAGTTTTTCAAGAACAGACGAGCTTACTACGCAATTTACAAATAATGCATCAGGAATGTTCACTTACAAGAAGACAATGCTTTATAAGGAAATAAAATAAATTTTTGTTTTAGCTCAGATTTTGTGCAGGTGGAAATATACATTGTTCATAAGAATAAACACAAATAAGCTTTGAAATCGTTTAATTAAAAAAAAACTAGGCATCCGAATTTCTATTGTTGTTGTTACTTATGCTCACTTGTCTGACAGTAACATCAGCCCAAGCCCACGAAATTCATCATGTTAAGGAGCGCAGGATGGCAACAGCTTTGAGCACCCTGGAGGTGACAGTGCGATTTAGCTCAGTTCCGCTCCATATTTTGAAGGAGAACACCCCGGGGAGTGGACGAGTCCGAGGGTCTTCCACCCCTCTCACCTTCCACTAAGCCACACGAGAGGACTTTCAGCTCGCCGCATATTTGGAGTGCCGCCATGCCACACCATCACTATACATTTACAAGTATCCATGCCTTCTCTGGGATTCGAACCCGGGTCCTTCGGCACGGCAGTCAGAAACGCTAAGCATTATACCGGTTGGGCGGCCGAATTTCTAAATTCTTTAAACACAAACAGTTACATCAGCACAGATAGTCTTTCATCACTTCGAAGCGATAAGTTTTTTTTTTTTTTTTTGCACAATTTATAACGGAACAAACTTTGCAACTTCCAAATTTAGCCATTCATTTCAGTGTTGTAATAAATGAACCTCAAATTACTGTAAAGTTCTTTAAAAGTCTTAACTATGTGGAAAAATATAATACAAATAGAAAAGTATTCATTGTACTTCAGAAGTCTAGACGGAAACAAAAATATTAAACTAAAACAAATTCTGCTTGAACTTTGATAATTTACTAAATATAAAGAAAATATTTTACCGCAAATTAAAACAGTGCTATATAGTCGTGGATATTAATACACGAATAACGCAACTTCACTATTTTAAACCATGTCATCGGCTTCATTAATTAATTAAAAAGTTGTTTCGCAGACATCTAAATTACGCAAATTCATTACTAATCACGTTGTTTTCCATTGTTTCGTCATTCTTTAGTTCTTGCGATTCATTATGAAGAAATCTTTGGGTCGAACTCAAGTTGAAGTTAGGCCTACTCCCTACAACCAGTTAACTTTCGCCATTTCTTTCTGCATCTCATCATTTGTCTTCCACCATTGAAAAAAATTTCAGCATGCTCGAAGCTTGTTTCTTATTTAATATCAGCTACTTGAGATGAGGTGAAGAACGGCTTCCTGGGTGTACCCCGACTACCAGCGCACAGGTGGAGATTCTCAAGATGAACCTAATTTGGATATTCAACTAAAGTTCGCAGTGTTTGGTAACTTGAGCATGATTCAGAAGGGTTAATGGTTCTGTGTGCAATTATTGTTGGGTCACTGCGGTTCAGAATTATGCAGCGTCTTTATGTGCCTTACAAGTGCATCAAAGCATCCTTGTACGTAGGTTACGTGTGGTGAATAGGATTCTTCGGGTCAGAATAAAGAAAAGAAATTATGTTCTTAGGAGTGTAGTTTATAAGAAACATATTGTTACTTTTCTAACTAGTGTAGGGCACTATTGTTGTATATTGCTGATTATCAAAGGCAGTAGTAGTGTCTTAGTTTTAGAACGCATTCACTAAAATTTGTTTTCAATTTAAACTAAAGTACGCGCAGTTAAATGCAGAGGAAATATACTACCGTGAACTATAAAAAATGAGAAAATTATTCTTCTGAAGTTTCCAATGGAAAGACTGTACATATTTACAGATACACTAGCTCCATTCCGTTTTAATTTCAAGCATATATATTTTGCGATATGCTAAGCACGTATTTAGAGATATGGTTATTCTACTCTTTTTTAATTGGAAGCCGTTATATTTTGCATATATGCTACATAATTATGCATTTTTCTATCGTAAATCCGTGCTTTACTTCGTACAAAGAATCATATATACTCGTGTGCAAAATCAAGAGAATTTGAAAATTATGTCTGTTTTTACGAAACGTATTGAACCAAAAGTACTAATTATGCTGGCAAAGATTTATGCAAATGTTCAGACTCGAATGCGCAAGCCTGTACGAGCATGTCTGTGGAAATGTGATTGTGGAGTAGATATAAGCACAAGAGGGTTTTCTGGCAATTTGTGTACTTGTACTCCTTTTTAACATTCGTCATGTTTCTCTCAAGACTTGAGTAAAATTTATAAGGTAACATGAGCAGCCATGAATGTATGGATATCAGAATGAGAAGGAAGGAATACCGGTAGATTGGCGACAGGCCACTCGCAAGCGCAGTGGCTAGAGAGCCCAATGTAACCGTACAAATAGTTTCTGGACGCTGGATCCCTGTCGGGAAGACCTGAACAAGGAGAACCAAGATCCGCAGCGACGGATGAATTATTAAATTTTGTCACTTTCAGTGCGGCGACATAGAACTGCTACAGCTTCGCAACGCTCCCGTGAGCTGTATGCTAGGCAGGCATTATGCTGGACGATCCCACACCCCTGCATGTGTTTGACAAAGGCCCCCTGACTGCTATGAGATATAGAAAGCAGATCTTGGAACTTTATGTTCTACCTTTCAGAGGCGTAGTTTGTCCCGGGTTCCTGTTAATGGACGACAACGCCCAGCCACATAGGGCTCAATTGCCTGGTAAGGATATTCGCCGCAGATAATCTTACCTTAACCCGGTAGATTATCCCTTGGGAGGGCAATTTCGCCTTGTGATCCCCCTTCGAAACATATCCTGGAGTTGAAAACTGCTTTGCTGCAGGAATAAGATCGACTACCACCAGGACTCCTTACCTGCCTCCTAACCAGTATGTCGTCACGCTGCGTGACTTCTCTGTCTGGGAGGGGACCATACCCGATATTAGATTCATTTTCAGTTCTATACCACAGCGTGGATTTTGGATAGTATGAGATTTAATGATAATCATGCTTGCATAAAGTGACTTTTAAGTAGTAAATCTTTTTCTCTTTTATGAATGTATATTTATACCAAATTTCATTGAAATCTGTCCATCAATTGCTCAGAAAATCAATATAATGTGCAAATTCTCTTAGTGTTGCACACGAGTATGCATGCTCAAGGCGATGTAACTAAAGCACATTTCCATCACATTTATTTGCATCAGTATCGCTTAAAATACATATAGCTGTTTTTTCCTGAAATTAAAATTAAATTGAAACTTTTACTCTTTAGCAAACGTATTTATTCTGAATTCATGTCACGAACTCTAGTTATCGGTATTAAACTCCAATGTCAATGATAAAAGTTTGACATTTTTAATTCTAAGGTTTTCGCCCCACGCAAAAGGAATTTCTTACCGAACAAAACTCACTCGCCGATTAAGTCTACGAATAGGACTTGTCGCTTGTCGAATAGGATACTCACTTGTCGATTACAAGTACGGTGTCAGACAACTCAGCTAAACACTGAATTCACTCAAGGGAAGCACGGGACCAGAACGCACAAGAAACTAAATTAGTGTTCAAATCTTTTACTACTATCTTAATGCCCTCTGCGTATTCTAGTAATATATTTAATTTTCATATTTTTGGTAAGGTTGAGTTGAAAAAGAACATAAAAAAGAGAAATAAATATAAGGAAATATAAAAGATAAAAAATATTCTTTTTTATTCAGTTCCTTATTGTTACTGTGTTTATTTGAATTTTTTTTATCTATTTACTTATTTATCCACATATGCACGTATCTGCTAGAAAGGCTGTCGGGAAAGAATGTATATGTAATTTGAATATTATTAAATGCCCTCTTTATTAAGCTAAATTCTACATCCACAAAAAAGGGGGCATTGCTTCCATTCTAGCAGGCCGATCGACTGAATTTAATTTGCGTTTTTCATACCTCGAAAGCACAACTTATCATATGTGTTAGATTTATGTACAGCATTATTCTAACATAGATATTTTGACATAAAATCGGACTTTTACTGAAATGACACACCGAAATTTTTCCATATTTCGATTCCACGGCTCAAATTATGCTAAATTACTAAGTTTTCTAAAAGTCGCACTATTAGTTTTTTAAAAATCAGCTCTAAAAGTTTTAGCTCGTCAATGTTAATTGAATTCGTTATATATTTACAAATCTCTTCTTTTTTATTAAACATAATGCATTTTTTTCTTTCGCAATTCAAAATTTAGGTTCAAACCAAATAAAATTCGCAGATAATTTCTGATTTATTTTTAAAGTTTGTATTTTTTAGTAATTTTTATAAATTTTTCCAAAGAAAGTTCTGAGTTGTAGCCTATCAAATGTTTGCAATCGCTTTAAAATAGATGTATATCTAGGCACGGCAAAAAATTACAGTTTTTATTCAAAATTTTCGAAGATCTGTGTGAATTTATATATTGGCGCGTTTTGAAATTTCGCATATTTGTTATAGGCGATAATAACGCCAAATGTGGTTTACGTACTTTATCAAAATTAATTAAAAGAATGAACATTGAACCTTTTTTCCGTTCGTACGCAAAAAGAAGGGGGAGAGGGAAAGAAAGAAGGTTACCATATATTAAGAATTTTGCCAAGGGATTTATTCCTAGCGCAAATTGTAGAAAAGGTGCACCAAGGTAAATTTTTAAATTTCTCGATAAGTTTCTCACCAAATTTTGTAAAATTTAACATTTAGGTATAATTTGAAACGTAGAATTGAAATATGAAAAAAAATATCTCATTTAAGAAAAGTCCGATTTTGGGTCAAAATATCTAAGAACAATGTTGCATATAAATCATGTTTAAATCGCGCTTTCGAGACAAGCAAATTAAATTTCTTCAATCTGCCCAATAGAACGGGAGATATAGAACTGTCTAATTTTTTTTAATTTATAATTTTCGTTATTATTTTTTAGTGCAGACTGTACATCTAAATTTTAAAAATTAAATCAACGAAGGGAAATATAAAGCTTCATAAATTGATCCAATCACATTACTGAAAATGCAAATATCATGCATGATTTTATTTTGTATTTGAGTGCTTTAAATGCTTTAGCCTGTATTATAACATAAGTCTCATCTCTAAGCGAGACGTATTTAGTGTTTGCTTTTGGTTCAGTCTACATGCCATCCAAATTATCATCAAACATAAGCCTTAATATAACCAAAGACAATGCGAAATTTTCCATTTTGCTGAAAACAAAAATTAGACACTATTGCATCTTCAGGAAGTAAAATAAGTATATATTCTTTGCGATACATTGTATGAATGATATACAGTATACATACAGGCCCTTATTCACGAAGATTGTATATTCGTATCGAAATATGTCATAGTTCAGATTTAAATTTCCTCTTTTCTCCAATGCTTCAGTATAAAATCATACGCATAAGATTGAACAGATGGACTCAATAACACTTCGGATGATAAGTATTACAGTGCACTATCTAGAAGGCAATCATTGTGTAGTATCCTATTATTTTCTTTCGCTTTGCTCCAGGATACGAGTTATGTGTTCTTTCTTTGTTTCCAAATTCCTTGCGCCGTTAGAGGCAACAGAAGCCAGTTATATAATGGGCTTTCTTCGGCTGTGCTTTTTTTTCTACTGCAGAAGTACTTAACTAATACTGAGTTGAGACATTCACAAAAATTACATCTCCCTAACAAAATATTCGCATGCGAGGTGATGAAGTTTTACTGGACGAAAACGCATCTGAGGAGAATACAGATTTGTATTTTATTTGATTTTTATTGTAGTAAAAAAAATCGCATTAAATTTTATAGTCATATAAAACATAGCGTTGTTATTTTTTGAACTATTTTCTTTGACTTATGTTAATGGATGTGATCGTTAAGTGTAGAAGGAAGTAAAATAGGAAGTAAGATAACTTCATTTTATGAATATTTCGAAAGTGTCTCAATTATACAAGATTTTAAAAGATTCATAGGATTTGGCGACTGGGCCCCTAAATTCCTCAATCGCCTTTTAAACGGATGAGCATATAAGGCATTTTCTACCTCCTTTCTGCATTCCTTGATGGTGTAATTGGAAGCCCACTCGATGCATATTCGAAAGATCAAGAGTCTCGACAACTGCACTGCACATTTTTCATATCTCCTGCTTCAAAAAAAAACCTAATGTTTCTACACTGGCGCCCGAACTAAAAGCTGGTGGACAATAATTCGTCACCACTAGGATTTGGCGGTTGAGTACCTGAATTCCTCAGTAGCGTTTTAAAAGGGGGGAGCATATAAGGCATTTTCTGTCTACATTTCGCATTCCTTCCTGGTGTAATTGGAAGGATACTCGAAGCATATTCGAAAGATCCAGAGTTCGAGTCTCGGCAACTAAGGGAATTGCACATTTTTTACATCTCCGGCATTAAATAACCTAATGACTGTATAAGTGATAAGAATAATAGCAGCTCTTGAACAAAAACTTTATATATCTGGTAACTTCTATAACTGTTCAGATCATCTTCATTTCTTAATTACCTTGACGGGACAAAGCAGCATTTCTCAAACTGTTTTCTGGCTGGGATCACCTTTGTAAATTAGAATCGCCACCACCTTACGCTTTTCCACTTCGAGACAAAATTTTTAACATATGTTACCAACAGTATACTTGTATTTTTAAAATGCAATTAATTAAAATTAATTTGATTTTGCTTTGTTATTAATTAATTAATTTTGTGAGTATTTATCTATCTATTTTTGACTAATAGTTTATTTTGAGTTAAAGTAACTTTCCTGTTGCTCTTTTTTCACCCATGCTTTTCATGCCAGAATGTAAATGAGATATGGCGCGTTTATTCAGATTGAGAAAGAAAGAAGTTCTATTAAGCGAAGGTTTCGCAAGTTGATTTTAGAACGTGTTCTGCCTACTTGAGGGCACGTTGTTATCATGACTAGATAGCGATTTAATTCTGTGCCGTTGAGTGCTTCCAGCCATTAGGCTTGTCTCGCCGGTTTTCTGCAAACCAAAGCCTTTCTGCGGGTTACTTTATCCTGTGAGCCGTTACGCTAATCTAACTACATTTGATTTTACTTCAACATTACTTGCTTAAGTTAAGCCAGAAGTGTTGGCTTGTGTCAACCCAAGTTGGGTCATTGCTACTTCTTTGTGTTCCAATAAAAGGGCTATTTACATACTTCTTCTGACTTTGTCTGTTTATAGCTTAAGACAAGAGATTATTCCTCTATAGGATTATTCTTCTTATTCTTCTATGTCATTTACTTGGAATTTAATAGCAATAAAAAGAATCAAGAACCCATGAAAATTCGTTATGTTTACCATTTAGAAAATAACTTTCAAATTGTGACCTTAGAGTTTTGAGATGCGAACATACGTCATTCAAATTTCTTTTCGAATACCTGTATAATTTTCTACCAAAAAGATTCTTAAGTTGGAAATGGTAAAATATTTTTTGTTTCACACAATAAACCTACATGTTTTCTCTCAAATCCCTTTACTTTCTTTTGGGCTCTGAGAACGATCAAAATATTACCTTGTAAACAGAAATTTAGTTTTAATAATATGTTAAGTTTTAAGTACATTGAGGTTTGAGAAAGTTATGCCTGAGCACTTAGTTACATGTCATCAGCAAAAAATGATGTAAACTTTTGTTAATTTCGTTTACAAATAACATGATATTTTTCCATATCTATGAGGACTACAGTTTGAGACACACTGATGTAAAGATATGTAGGGTTTTCCTTATTTTGCATAACAAATTTATTTTCCTGAACATCTCAACTTCCCCTTATATTTTCTCCACAGGATGTAAATTTAAAGTTAAATGAAGTGAGTATTTAAACGGGTAAAACTCTGAGTTTATTCAGAGCGTGTTTTCGCCAACGAGCGCACATTTCGTTGCTACCTTACTGTTACACCATTTGACCATTTCGGATTATCGTCAGGCCTGTTAGGTTTTTAAGAGTCAACCTGTTAGAAGTGAATTAACGTGCTAATTCGACTTAAAATGCATTCTACATTTAAGTTCCCATCGCAAGTTGACGGTGTTTTGTAACGCACGAAGATCGTGCCTTTCTGTTTAACTTTGATTTAGTTAAGGGGTTACTTTTCACTCTTCTTCTGTGCTAGTATTTATTCACGTCTGTGCGAGAATTCGCCAGGTTCATTGTAGGATCTAGAAGTTGTTTATGTGGAGAAGCAGAGACAGATCTTACAGACTAACCTATTGTTGTTGTGGACAATCTTACTTGACTAACTTAATCAGAACTAGCCCACGAATTTTATCGTCGCAAAGAGTGCAAGATTGCATTTATCATTGGCATGAGCCTTGAGCAGTATATAGGAACAGTATGGCTTTGCTCAGATTCGCCCCATTCCGTATCAGAGCACCAGAGGGCGGATCCAAAAGCTTCTCCATTAAACCACTCGAAAGGGTTTCCAGTTCTCAGCATATATTAAGTACCCCATGCGGCGCAGATGGTATACATTTATAAACATCCATGTATTCTTCGAGTTTCGAAACTGAGCCCTTCGGTAAGGCAGTCAATGCCACTAAGCACTCTACATGCTAATCCAGGTTTACATAAAAATGTAAATTAATTCAAGTTTGTGTAATATTTTCTTTATCTAATGCCGGGCACTTACGTATTCAGCGCTGGCCACTCCTAAGGCCAAAGTGGTAGCCATTTTATTGTGGAGGTACCTAAAAGAAAGCCACCGTTCCATCCTATGAAGAGACGGACAGTTACAACTATGCCTTCTCCGGGATTCAAACCCGGGCACTTCGGTACTGCAGTAGGCTTCTCTAATCACTATACCGTCTCGGTGGCAAATATGTGTAATATAAGTTATGCTTTCACTTGTATGGTTTTTATTTTTTTAGCTCGTGCAAAAGCGAACATGTTTTTTGCTTTTACATCATTTAAAAATATCTGCTATAGTTAATTAATCACTTAATTTAATCTTCTAGATTTAGGAATAGTTTTGCGTTATTTTCCTCATAAAATATAAAAACTAACGTATTTATATTTATGTGATGAGATCAGATATTTGTTTTAAGTAGAAGTACGTAAAATAAAATATTTTTTCAGACATAAGTCGTCAGATGCAACTCGTTGGCTTTGGAAGCTAACAATGTTCGTGTTCACGGTGGAAACCGAATTTGAGTTTATGTTCACTCCAGCTGAATTGAGTTTATGTTCACTCCAGCTGAATTGAGTTTATGTTCATTCCAGCTGAATTGAGTTTATGTTCATGGGATCCTTGAGTTTTACGAAATTTATAAATTTACCAATTTTGTTTCGACATATTTGAAATACTGCTTGCTTTAAAATTTTCTTCACAAATTATTTTTTAAAAGGTAATGCAAACTTTTAAAGAATATGACTTTTCGTTTGGGATTTTATTTGCACCAGGGGTTCTCAACTCTAAAATATTATCTTGAAGAAAGAATATTATGATGTTAGGACTCAAACTAATGAGCATAAAAGGTTTAGTACAAAGAATATCTTCTGCTCTATTAAAATAATTTGATAAAAAAATGTAAAATTTAAGCATGAGCATCATGCAAATATAGCAAAGCCTAATAGATTAGTCTCTTTAATTCATATTTACTAAAAATAGCAATAAGTTGTGGGGTTTTACTTATTTAATTCCAATGTTCTATCTTAGAACCCCACGAACACTAACAAGCGAATAATCGCTTAAGTGTGTGAATAAACACGTAAGACTTAAGAAGGGTGAACTATCCTTTATTTCTCAGAATAAATACAATCAACTCCTTACTTGGAGTATACACAAAGCCTCCACTTGCACTTGGGCTTGAACTTAAATAATTATGAAACTAAGCTTAACTAAAGCTAACTGAAAGTTATAGTCGAAGCTATCAGGATTCTAAGTGGTTGGCCCCTAAATATTAACTAAATTGGCGAAGCCAAGCAAGGGCCTAAGTATGGCTGGGCGTGGTAACTCAGAGAAAAAGTAGCCAAAAGGCCCTAGTCAGGAAAATCAGACTCTCTCTATAGAAGTCAGTGAAGCATCGACTTAAATAGTACTTATTTGCATTCAGTGCGTTTTTGAAATTACATTCTGGCAGGAAATTGTAAGCTAAAAGTAGAATAAATAGGAAGAATCATAACTTAAAATAACTATTAATAAACTTAGGATAAACCTTACAAAGTTATACATCAATAACGATAAAATACATTAAAATGATATGCATTTTAATAATGTGTGTATTCATAAATACGTAAGTAATTTGTTTTTTAACGGCAGTAATTTTTAATTGGAAGTGTTTATTTAGTACCTTAAATTTTAATTTGGCATATTGTAATGCTCCATTTGATTTAAAAAAATGAGAGATAAAATAGTTTAAGAATAATTGTTTCTTCATATCTTATCAAAACCTGTAGTTAAAACCTAATGTGCGTCTATTTCTAACAGGAAAACAATTAGTCTGGTTGGTAAATATTAATGTTTGCTATTTTTTTTCTATCAGACATTACGTTCACATTTACATGAAAGGAAAGAAGAAACTATAATTTTCTTATGGCACGTACACATGAAAGAAGATGAACTAAAAATAGCCTATACTGAGCATTTAGCTGGTTCTTAAAATGTTCTGATGTAAATAACGCCTGTTGTATCAGTTCTACATCAAATTGCAGATATTATTTACTCCATATTTGAAAGCTAAAAATAATTACACGTTTCATTCATATTAATGGTTGCGGAAAATATTGCTTAAACCGACAATTCTGAAATCATAAAAGTTTTTACATATAATTAACAGCGAAGGTGTTTTTTACCTAGCTAATGTGTTAGAATACTAATTTAAAAGGCGTCATTGAACTCTTCTTCCCAAGAGCAATTAAATATAAGTTACTACAATCAACTCTAAGCAAATTAAGAACGAAGTTTTATTTCTGGGTTATTATCTCCCGTGTGATTTCATTGGCAATCGTAACATTGCTATAATTGATTCACCAAAGCTTAGTAATGATCTCGAATCATCATTCATAAAGTAAAATCATAATCAAGGTGGCTATCATTCGTAAATTAGCTTAATGCATCTTCAGTTTACCTTGTGGTTATTTTCAGGCTTTTAATCCTTAAAGGACTTTAAAAAGTTCATTTGATGCCCACCGTGTAACTCAAAATCATGATTATTATACCTCTAAGAAAAGATTTTATGTCACTGTTTACGCTTTGATTCAAATAATTAAAACAAAATTAAAAATATATATCTTTTATGGGAATGAAATCAAGTGAAGAACTTATGCAGATGCATTAATTTTTCTCTATGTCAGAATCTTAATGACTAGCTTAAAGCAAAAGCTGCCAGAACCCATTTGTTCAGATATATGATTAAGAACGGCCACCTGTTGCTTCAGTTTACCTCCCGATGAAGTCGATGACCTGTCATGATGCGGTACAGGAAAAAGTAGAATGAGTGTGAATTAGATATTTGCATTTAAGCATTAATATTAGAATAAACAACTTTCATGGGTTAAAAAACCGCTTTTAAACATTTGTTAAAAATCATATAGAAAGGTAATATAGCAGAACTCCAATCTGTCGTCCGAGAATGAATACTTCTAGCATATTTTTTCTCGCTTCTTGTCTTTGATTGAAGTTCTAGATAATTATAACTAATCATATTTACTTCTGTATCCATCGTTCCCGGAGTTATCCTTTTCCCGTATTAGCTGCTTTGTGATTCCCGTTCCACGCATGGATTACTTAAACCTCCTGCATGGACTAAACCAAAATCGTATTTTAGGCGAAGTACTTAATTATTATTAATCAAAAAAGAGCTATTAGGCTCCAAAATGAATTTTGCGTCAAATCGTTATAAATGCGTCTTTTCACTTTTCATTTGACTCAGTTGCCATTCGGCAATGTGTAATACATTTGTCTTTCAAATTAAATCTGTTTGATGTGGATTAATCAACTGAGTATTTAAAGCAATAAATTTAGTTCTTAAGAATATTCGTTTCTTATTTTGAATCGGATTAATTTAAATAATAAAGTGCATTTGATCTGTCTAATTAAAACCATTTAATATTTTCATAGACTGACGTTATACTACGAAATGTCCAGCTGAGGAAAGATAGCTTCCCCGCTTTGCAGGTTTCCAGACACACTAGAATAATTCCCTGTAGACAATATACTCTTAAATCATAGCAATTCCCATAATTTATTGTATGCACATTATGCCATCTTAGAAAAGGAACAAAAGGGGGCATAGCAAAAATATAGATGTCGGCAAGGTTAGGGAAAGGAATGCAGCAGAAGAAGAATTACGCAATTAACTGCCAGCGGTATTTGTAACAAGTTTTGATAAACACTACCCCCCCAAAAAAAAGTTCTGTATCTTCCGTTCTACTGTGCCGATTGACGAAATTCAAATTTCGTTTTTCATGTTACGAAAGCACGACTTAGGATATGTATTAGATTTATATATAGCATTGTTCTAATATAGTTATTTTGACATAAATCGGACTTTTTCTGAAATGACATGACAATTGTTTCCATATTTCGATTCTCCGACTCAAATTATGCCAAACTGCCAAGTTTTGTAAAAATCGCACGAGCAGTTTTTAAAAAATTAGCTCTCAAAATTTTAGCTCCTCAATGTTTATTCAATTTGGTATGCATTTATTAATATCTCTTTTTCTTTTACACTTACTTGATTCCTTCTTCCACAGTTCGGAATTTAGGTTCACTCCATATAAAATTTACCTATTTTTTATAATTTATTTTGAAAATTTGTATTTTAAAATAATTTTTATAAATTTTGGAAAACAATTTTCGACTATAACCTATAACATTCTTACCATCAACTTAAAGTAGATGTATTCCTGAGTATACCTACAAAAAATTAGAGCTTTTTATTCAAAATTTTCGAAGATATACGTGAAATGGTGGCGCGTTTTGAAATATGGCATATTTGTTGAAAGCCATAATAACATATGATGTGGTTTACGCACTTTGCTAAAATTATTTGAAAGTAGGAACGATGTGACGTTTTTCCCGGTGATGCACAATGTAAAAAGGTAGGCACGATGTGATTTTTTTTCCTCTCCAGCACAATGGAAGGTATAGGAAAATAGGTTGCCATGTATTAAGAAGTTCGCTAAGTGAATTATTCTTGGCGCAAAGTGAAAAAATTCGCCAAGTTAAATTTTTGAATTTCTCCGTAAATTTCGACCCAAATTTTACGAAATTTAATATGTAGGCATAATTTGAGTCGTAGACTCGAAATATGGAAAAAAATTGGTATGTTATTTCAGAAAAAGACCCATTTTGTGTCAAAATACGTATGCTAGAACAATGCTATATATAAATCTAATATATATTCTAAGTCGCGCTTTCGAGAAATAAAAAACGGAATTTGAATTTCGTCAGTCGGCCCTATAGAATGAGAGATATAGAACTGTCCCTTTTTCTTTTTTTTCTTTTTTTTTTCAGTGTACAAGTACAGAAAATCTATGATTGGTTAGTTTTAGTTTTAGTTATCTTTTTCAAGTAGCGTTGCATAACGACAGAAAGATCTAGAATTTGGGAGAACAGATTAATTTAGAGGGATAGCACCAAATTTAGAATATTAATTTTGAGGTCGCGAATTATTTTTTTAAAGCAGCTATCATATTTTGTTATATCTTATATATACATTGTTATTCATTTCCTATTTTTAAAAACCTTAATGTTTTTTTTATTAACAAACTATACGATTTGAAAGCGAGAAATGGCAACACAGTGTGGAATAAGCGGGCGAGACTGTCTGTCGAAAATTCTAAAGATAAGCTGCTTTTAAATATTTTGTCATTTTACTGTGGTACTGAATTCTATATCGCGTAGGTGCGAAGAATGTGGTGTTTAATAAATAAAGTTAATACACAAAACGTTAATAATAAAATGACAAAAAAAGTTTCATAAATCGTTTTACTAAAAAATCTAAACAATTAATATGATTGAACTAAGAAATAAGTGAAAAAATAGAAAATTGTATGCGAACACTTAATGCTGCACCAGGAATTCCAAACATGTGCTGTAATGCTATTTCTGAATTTTTGTGATTTTTCTGTTGAATTTTATACGGAGAGAAGAATGTTTAATAATAAAGCTAGAAAGACAGAAATTGAGTAAATAAAATAAACACACAAAATATTGAAAAAAAAATTTGAAAGGGTTCATATTTTAACGGTCGCACAAAAGGGTTGGTTAAGCGTTTTTTACGCTCTGGCTGATATCTCAGTTTGCCAGTTTGCTGTTACATTTACTCCTAATAACTCTTTTTTTTTAGCTTTATTGTTAAACATCATTTTCTTCGCACTTACGCTGTGTACAGTTGAACAGCAAAATCACAAAAATTTTAATGCAACATAGCAGAATACGTTTAGAAATTTCGGTTCAGCGTTAAGTGTTTTTTTCTCTTCTTTTCAGTCTTTTCTCAGTTCATCATATCAATCATATTTCTTACTAAAATGGCTTTACGAAACTTTTTTTTTGCCTTTTTATTCCTAACGATTTGTGTGTATACTTTATTCAGTTAATATCGCGTTCATGGTATTTAATCCACATAAAAGTCGATTCAACAGCGAAATGACAAAATATTTAATAACAACATATCTTTAGAATTTCCGATAGGTAGTCTAACGGGCTGGAGATAAAATTGTTTTATTTCGTACAGTGTTGCTAATGCCCGCTTTGAAATCGTTGAGTTTGTTAACCAAAATTTCGTTGAAGTTTACCAAATATTAAACAGATAATAAAACAAATTCAAAATTCGAAATTTCGGATTCCAGGTGCCCATGTTATGTGGAAGACTACGTCATCCAAAATTTGTTGGCTTTAGATACCGTTGTTTTTCACAATGCGAGAAACATGCATACATTCGTGCAGATTCTTCATTATTTAATTTCTTTAAATATAATACAGAGTGATAATATTTGGTGGCAACAATTTGAAAAGTGATGCGCTGTTCATTGTGATGCAACGCAAAATGCTGTTTCGAGACTAATATCCCATTCGGGATTAACATCTCTTTTAGGCTAAAAAAGCGGTAGCAGAAGTGAGTGCAACAGCAGACTGGTAGACTACGAGCTCAGCGAGAGCGCAAAATTCCTTAACAAACCCTTTTGGATGATCGGTAAATTCTGGTGCCTTTTGGACTTTTTCTCTGGCATTATCTTGTGACTGTATTATATGTTTAGCAACACAATGATACTCTAAATTCTTCTCATGTGGCCTTGGGATTGGCTAATGTCTAGGCGTTTTAGTGTCACATCCAAATGTTGTTTCATTGCAGGTAACACATACGGTAACACTACAGTAAATTTATTTTAGTTTTCATTAGTTTTTTTCCGCTAGTTTTCCAGACTCACCAGCGGTCGTGCAGTAAAGTCTTTGAGCCCTAGTAGTTCGGCCTGGGGTTTGAATCTAAAATACAGAATCCCGTCGAATGGGATAACTGCATGGGTATTTTTGTGAGTTTCTCCATGTATAGTGTGTGTACGAGACAGTTTCTCTTAGAACGTCCTCCATGAAGGCATTCCTTCCCTTAGGCCAATAGCCCTCGTGTGCTTTGCAGTGGTCAAATAAACCAACCTGCTAGTTTTCAAGATTCACATTTCTGTTTGCGTGTAAAAGGAATATAAAAGATAAATTATTAAGAGGAACTGTCGAACTTCTGTATCGAGATTTATACGGTTCTATACTACTTTAAATTCGGTTACACAAGTTATATAATAATAAAAAGTCAAGAGCCGCTATTTGCGGGAAACATAGAACAAATGATCCAATCAGATTAAAATATTAAATAAAAAGTAATACGCAACTAAATTAGCTTTGGCTTGGCTCTAAGTCTTTTACGAAGCAAATGCGGCTAGCGAAGATGAAGCCGATAAGTAACTTAGCAGCAAGGAAGTGTAAAAAAAAGAAATCGGTCATGGATAGTGGCCAAATGCTGTGTCTAAACTCAAAAACTCTGAGCTTATCTATATTAACTAATTGACATCATGGTGGAAGTTGATAAAAGTGATAGTATAGGCAAACTAATAAAGTAACTGGAATCCTTAAATAAAATCCTAGAGTCTTGCAGAGCTTAATAAAGAGGTAAAAAGTGGGTTCCCTTCCTGCAAAAGAAAACGAAATTGAGAGTGAAAATAATTTCATTTTCCATAGCTGAAGCTAAACCAAAAAGCAAAGGACATATTTTTTTCCTCGTTAAAAGCAGTTTCTTAAGTTAATATATACCTGCTGACAAAATGAATCATTTGTTTCCGCACCTTTCCTTGTTTAATCATTATGTCATTTATTGTAAAATATAAGTGGAAAACCTATTATGTTCATCAGCCTTATTAACATACACACACCCATGGATAAATGGATAACATTTAAAGTTTAAAATATAACTGCCTTATTTTTTTTTCTTAATGTGAATTTTTTTTTTACTTTTCAGAAATTTATCGATTTTTCCTGACAAGTAGAGCAATAATTTTATTCGAGGAAGCTTTAGATGGGAAATATATCTTGGTCATATACCGGACTTGCTAAAATTGGAAAATATTAATAATTCATTAATGAATTCTCTTACTAAAATAATAACTAGTAAGTTGCATTATAAAATTTCAAGTAGGTGTACTTATAGAGTCATTAAGATGTATCAGTGTAAGAACGGGAAGAATGTGCACTGACCTTGCTGGGATTCGAACTCTGGACCTCCTAAATAAGCGTCGAGGGTGTTTACAATTACTCCATGAAGGCATGCGAAAAGAAGGGAGAAAATACCTTATATACCCCCCTTTTTAAAGGGATACTGGGGCCAATCACCAAATCTTTATGGTGAGGAATTATCATCCACCACCTTCCAGTTCAGGTGTCCCTAATAGGATCTTTAAGCTATATCGATGTAGATTAGCCTATATCGATGTAGAAACCAAACCTGAAAAATTGCAATGCCGTCATCGGGATTTGTACTCCCAAATACGCGTAAAGTGTGCTTCCAGTTACACCGCAAAGGCATGCGGAAAGGAGGCAAGAAAAACCTTATATATTCGCCTTTTTAAAGAGTGACTGGGGATTAGGGGACCCCAAACTCCAAATTCTGGTGGTGACGAATTATCGTCCACCACCTTTTAGTTTAGTCGGCTCTTCTAGAATCCTTAGGTTATATCGATGCGGTAACTTGCAAAATGTGCAATGCCTTCACCGGGACTGTTATAAATGCAACAAAGATAAAGAAAACCAAATTCGTATTCATCAGGTTCACGATGTAGTATATTATTAGAATAGTAATATAGATTTTAATAAGTGCAACAATGCTGAGGGTATTCTAATTCATATCAGTGAGATAATGTTAATAAAAATACAGTAAGAAATAAGTTGATTGCTTTTAAAGTACTCAGTTTGTTAAGCAATTACAGAGTAATTAAATCCGAAAGATAAATATTTTATCTTTTCCCGAAAAGCAGCACACTAAGAATTGGTTAAAATCGAGGTTGTGGGAAAAATAAATTAAAGACGTTATGTTTGGGGAGTGACAACACCTCAAACAGTAGTGTATTTATGGCATTATATAAATAGTGTATTTATGGCAACGTGAGTTAACATTTTGAAAGATTGCTTCGAGAACTGTCCACCAGCGACCGAATAATGAAATCGATGAATACTGGTAACTCTACAGAGGAGTGATTTCTGCGAATAGGCTGACCACATGGAAATTTTCGTGATTTTCTCCATGTATAACGTGTATAAGAATCAGTTTCCATTGAAAATATTCCCTCGAATTATTATGAGTACTCGAGAACTTGGTCGCATCCGTTGAGAACGCTTCTAATATCGGTTTTTAAGTTCTGCTGCTTTTCGCTTTTATAGGTAGACAAGTATCTTCATAATAGGTAATCAGTATCAGACAAGTATCTACATAATAGGTAATAATCTTATAGGTAGACAAGTATAACATAGTCCAGAACCTCGATCAGAAAGCAAAGTGATTCTCAAGACTTCAAAACCTCTCGAATCGTTGCATACTATTTTTGCCAAGGGTCAATTTTTCTGACCAGTCATTGCTAAACGGTCACGAAAAGTTCCTTCGATCGTTCTGTTTCTTTTTAAATGCCCTGTAATGAAGAATAATGTGAGATTCTATCACGTTCTTGGCGATGTACGATGAAGACGTGGAGGACGTTCGAAGACCTTCGTGCTACTGAAGAACGTTGACTGGAACTTAGGTATTCTTTATTGATGGTGTTCCGATACCGGTAGCTATCGAAGTTCCAAATTAGCATCCAAACAATGAGCCTATTTTATTCGGAAAATAATAAACTCTAAATTTACTCACTTGAAGAATATAATTAGATTCTAATGGATATTCAACGCTATAAAGAGATGCTAAATTGTTTAGCCTCGAATACTTTCAATGAATTTAAATTCAAAGCGTTTGGTAACATTGCTTTAAACAAAAAGAAAGAGGCTGATTTCGTGCTGAGTTTTTCTGTGGTTACGCGTTAAAACATTTGCGCTGTTGTGTATTTAAATATCGTGCGTCGATAACATGCTTGGAAACAGAATGCAGAAGAGGATTCATTTCTTGAGCCTGCGGCAAGAAATATATGACTGAAGTACCTTCATGTCACAAAAAAAAACTGAAATTAGGGTGAGATGCAGTTAAAAAAAATATATCATTAGCATTTCTTTCGCGCTTATTGAATATAATGTTGTCATTGAAAAAGCTCCAGGCGTTATTCTGTGTTACTCTAAATCGCAAAATATATGGGGTGTAAACACTAACAGTGCGAGTGAAGTAGAAATGATCCTTTAAAAATGACAAAAATAGCAGTAGGAAGTGGAAGATTGAGGAAAATTGCATAACGCAGTCTGCTGAGCGAAATTCGTGTAAAATATAGATTGTGCATAATTTAATGCATTCTTTATAAGTGTACTCACTACAACAATTATTCTAATGATCACACCTCGCCAGCAACGCTGAGCACGCCCGGATTAAGACTTTTACAGACTCTAAGCACTTAACAAATGTTGGTATTGTGCCCTTTTTTACTTCATATCCGAAGCACATGCTTATTTTGCCCTAAGCACATGCTTATTTTGCTTAATAGTTCATTCAGCTCTGACGTTGTGCATATACATTTTAGTTAGAATAAGTTTATATGGAGTAGCGCATTTAGACACATTTTACGTATACTTTGCAGCAAAAGCTCTGTCTGTGGAGTCTTAAAATGTGTTAGTTAGGGATCAGGCATTCGAATTCTCAAATCTTACCAATATTAAAAAAAATTCGAGATTATGAAATTTGAATCTTCGTTCTTTTTCGTCATTTTAATCTTTTAATTTCTAAAAGCCCGAAAAGCTTTTTAACTCGAAACTTTTGAAATAGTGGGATGTACAGCCTTTTAGAATTTTTCGGTGTCTGGAAACTGAAGAAATCCACAATGTCCCCGCCATGATTCGAATTCCCTACATCCCACATACATGTCGAGCGTTCTTCCAATTACACCACGCTGATATGTGGAAAAGAAGGAGAAAATACTTTTTATACTCCCCCTTTTAAAAGGCAACTGGGGATTAGGGGACCCAGTCGCCAAATCCTGGTGGCGACGAATTCATTCACCACCTTTTACTTCAAGCGCCATTTGTAAGGTCTTTTTAGAATTTTTCAGTGTCAGGAAACTAGAGGAATCCGCAATGCCACGCTGGAATTCGAACTCCGGATCTCCCGAACGCGCGTCGAGCGTGCTTCCAGTTACACCACTATTAACTTTGTTATAGAAACGTTCATTTAAAGATAAAAAATGCATTTATTTGTATTTAGATTCTCATTATCATTTTGTGACAGCTCTAAGTATTACAATCTTTAATTCTCTGGAGAGATTTCAGCGTCCTATGTTTGATATTTGTATGTGTTCAATCATGCAATAAACTTTCTACTCTTCACTTGCTTATATTTAAAAAGCTGGAAAAATGTAAAAGAAATTAACTATAACGCATTTATTCCTCTCGAAATATGCTGCGGAAAATGAACTTAGAGATTGCAGAATTTTAAATATGTAATTCATGTATTAAATTTCATGTCATTCTTGTTAATAAGCATAGATGTGTTTCTAAAAAACCTTTTACATTCTTTAATTTATTTTAATTTTAATGTAGATTTCAAGTTTTTGATTTTATTAAAAACCTTTAAATGGAGGCTTGGAGAGATTCAGGGAACATTTAAGATTTGGGTCAATTTAAGGTTCTTCCGGATTCTTGTATCAATTGCTTAATTTTACAATAGCTCGGGCTGTTGTAACCTCGCAGTCAAGTACGAATTAATGCGTACCTCGGAATGCTCCCTGCAGTGCAAAGGGTTATGAGATGCGTAGAGTTTATTTAGACGTTTCTTGCATAGTAACATCAGCGTCTCCGGTATACTTTCCTACTTTACTACTTTACAAAATGAAAGACAGAAGATGAACGACCGAATGATTTCTCTGCTCTTTTCTGTTTTTTTATTTTTTCTGCCGCCACCTCTGCTTAAGAGTTATAATTGTATGATACAGAATCTTGTAACAAGAAATGCGTATTTAAATTTCCAATATATTTTATGAATAAATTTCTCGATTCTCATCATACGTTTGCAGAGCAATTGTTTTTGATATGGCTTCAATTATTTCTACTTATCGCTAATTTCCTATGTTAGGGTAAAGTTTGCGTGAATCACACCTCCCCTGAAAAATAAGTATATATCAGTAGGATTTATAAAAAAAGTAAAAATTATGTGTGATAATAATGTCTTGTGTTGTCGTTGCTGATATTTATTACAATAAAATTCCACACAGTCTACTCTATTGGATGAGCCGCCCTAACGGTATAGTGGTTAGGGGAGCCTGACTACGATACCGTAAGGTCCGAGTTCGAATCCCGAAGAAGGCATGGATGTAAAAGTGTCTGCCCCTTCACAGGAGGTAGCGGTGACCGCCTATTAAATACCTCCACAATAAAATGGCCACCACTTTCTTAGTAGAGGCCAATGCCGTTGTACGCAAGTGCACGCCATTGAGGGAAAAAACCCTCTTGGATGAAATTAAGAAAATTTATGAACGCGAAACAGACAACCAGTATTCCAAGTCATACTACTTATTGCTTAAGTACTACTAAATTAAAATTGGACAATTTTAATAGAACTTTTGTTCTCAATTAATTTATTTGTGCAATTAATTACAACAATGGTCAAAAAATATTTTTTCATTTTCTTGTCAACTCAGCACATAAATCGTGTATCTTACAAAGGACTTCTTTGCATTTTAGGCACCGAAGCATATTCTCTTCGGGGTCTTCCTCACAAATATTACAGGGAAACAAATACGTTGGGAAACAGTACAGCTGACTAAGGAGTAACTCATTTTGCCATAAGAGGTGCAGTTCATGTGTGATAATAATGACAGTTGAGGTCTGATATTACGCCCTAATATTTAAAATTGTGGTACGACTTGTGTAACCTTACCCTAATATAAAAACTGCATTTTAGAAATGTGAAAGTTTATGTTTATTCTTACAGTTTTATTACACTACTTGTTATAAGTCCCGTATGTCAGTCATTTTATTCTCATTATTTTCCTATATGTCAGGTCATAAGTTTTGTTCTGTGACTGGCATTTATATTACGCATATGATTTCACGTATGGCGCTTCCTTGTTCTGTCTTGCTGCGATAATTTATTTTCATTTTAACGGTTAGTTAATTATTATATTGATTTTGTTCTATTCGCCGTTTATCATACTGCAGCACCACCTTAAATTATTTTAGTATTATAATTTTATAATCCATAAAAAGCATTCTGTCAGTCTAATTTTCCTATGATTAAGGGTTAATACATCCTAAATTTGCTTCCGTGACAATATATATATATATATAAAATATAAAAATACTATGGCTTTGCTCTACGCTAACAGGCAACCTCTAATCAACTTTCCGAAATTTCAAGATCTTCCCCCTAGATCAGTACTTTCCAGCAGGACTTAAAAGAGAAGGGCTAGCTCATAGACCTTTTCCCCCTGAAACAGGCAGTGGGGAGTGATGACGTAGCCACGATGACACTGAGCGCGGAGATGCAATTTACAACATAGAAATTAGAGTTTTAAATTTGAAGAACCAGCATTTAAAATAAGCTGTGTGTGAATGATAGCTATAATTTGGAAGAGACAATGTTACTTCAGTATGCATTTTACATTGAACATTAAAAAATTTAATAGTACTTACTCAATTTTAAAATAACAGACAAAATGCGCTACTCTTAGCATAAAGTTCCTTTTTTTTAATTTGCAGAGAATTTTTTTTCTTTACATGCTTTTTTATTTCTAATCATTTATTTATCTGCATGTTAACTAAGAGAACTCTACTACTGCTTCTAAGATAACTATAATAACAGTTATTTAAAATGCCCTAGCCCTTTCTATTTATCCCTGACTTTCCAGAACTCTTCTAGCCTGTTATGTAATACTATAAATAGCTCTACGCGCCATTTTTTGGTCAGATTGTTTTCTGCTATTCCGTGTTATACAAATGCTTCGACTTTTCTTTGTTAAATAATATCTATGACGCCAAGGCTCTAAATTTAGTAGTATTATTATTTAAATCATTATTGAATATGTGATCTTCGTGCAAAGAAAAATGAGCTGTCATTTTAATCGAATAAAGATGCGGAGTTTTTAAACTGAAATTCTTCTGTCTTCAGTTCTGCTTCCTTCCACTCGCAACAACAACATTCGGATTCTCATTAGCTAAGCTGCATCATTTTCAATGCCCATCTGCTGCAAATATCATATATATATTAATGTCAACGTTGAAAGTCTTATTTATATCAAGTCCATTTCAGTGTTCTCTTATATGAACATGCTTTGATGGAGACCAAAATTGGTCGTGCTAGGTTACACCTACTTCACATAGTTGGCTGAGTACGACCAGAATATGAAAACTTAATAATTTTGAACATTGGTGAATGCTACGTCCGAGGAAAATATAAAATAGAAATGAATTAAAAACATTTGAAATAATGCCTTACTTTTAAGCTTCGCCAAAATTATGATAATCATTTATGAATGAGATTAATAGATTTATAGCTAATCAAATTAAATTGAGTAATAGTGTCCGAACTTCGGACATCCACCTCGAGTGTTCTTTAAGTATTTCTCGAACTATTGACATACGGATTCCTTCTTCCTCTTAGACGGTTGTCGTCCTAAAGAAAGTGTAATTGAATCCTCTCGAGGCGAGTCGAAGATATCCTCAATCAGTATTTTCTCTTAGATACCGAAAGGATTTTACTGATTTCTTGTTCCTCACTATCTTATTTTTTGTATTCTTGAATGTATTGGCTTACACACGTTGCGGGGAAAAAGAAAATCTACAGTTCTTTGACTCTTTCTATCGACGTAGCTGGGAGAATAAAACACGTTTTGTAATCATTATTTTTACATCTGGTTTTCTTTTATAAAGGCACTAATTGCATAAAATGTGGTTACTTTATGTTTACACGCAATTGAATAATCTGTTGTGACAAATAAAGGCTTTTTATATACTTGCCTAGCAAATTATTGTTCTGGGTTTTTTCAGAAAATATTTGCAAAGGTATATAAAACATTGGTAATGGCTTGAAATTCCCCTTTTGTCTTGTTAATTGGGTACACTCCGTTTCACTGAAGGAACGAAGAAGACTGGGAGAAGATTTCAGCATTTAAGATATAAAAATATATTTTTATTATTGGACCAATAATGATTCAGGTTTTGAAACACTAGAAATTTGCATGTAACTAACCTATATAGACAAACGGCATCAAGTAAATGATAGGTCTGAACTTCTTTAACATGTGTTACGAAAGCAAATACGAAGAATGCTAATAAAATGGCCTCTCACATATGAGTTTGGTGTCTTGAAAGGGTGATACACAAGAGGTAATTAAATTATCTACATGTCATGCACTAAAGTAAGAGTTAACAAATGTATAAAATATCTGATGTAGACGCCACATGACTTCCTTGTACAGCCTATTAAATTATACACACTTTTTGCTGCTCTTCATTTAAACTTAATTCCTTGAATTTCGTTAGAGATATATTTCTTATTCAATCAATTCAGTTCTCACTTCGCGTCAAGGTAAAAATGCATAGAAAATCAAAACAACTCCATTAAAAATTGTAAAATACAGAAAAAGCTAAAACACAAAATACAGTTAAAAAGTTTTTAAGACAAAGTAAGCAGTTCAGCCGAAGAGAAGGAAGACCATATTTTCGGTGCAGAAAATTGAAAGTTAATTTTTGGTCCCACTGCGCAGAAAGACACTGAAGTTGATGCACCAACTGACTTCATTCACTACTCTACTAAGAGTTTCAAATCAAAACAAATGGCGGCCGCGCTAGGCCCAGCACCACTTAAACTGTTAAACTGTTGGTAATTCTGCAACTATTGCATGCAGATTAACTAAAGGCATAAAAACCATAACCGAAACATAAGAATAACATAATTCAACTATTTTTAAAACAAAAATATGAGGAATTTTTCAACATATAAGTATAGAAATATTGAGCTCAGAATATATATATATATATGTATATACACAGACACACATTTAGTGTCGATTGCAATGAAAAAGGGGCTGCACAATTACATGTTATAGCACGCCCATATACAAAATTTCAACTTTCTACGGATATTCGTTGATCAGTTACGTGAGGTAAATACGTACGTACTCTCAGTCGTCACGAAAATCTCTTCTGAATCCATTTTAAATAAATTTTACAATCCGTTTAGGAAAAAAAGAGTTCTTCATACAATCCGTGTGTACAGATATGAAATAAAAAATTCATTCAAATGACTTCGAGAGCGGTCAAAATAGATATTTTCGTTGAAATGTGATACCCGAAATCTTTCACCATTACATTACTTCCTAGTCCGAAGTAAAGATGCGAATTATTGTTACCTTATGTTCACTTGTCGGACAGCAACATCAGGCCAAGCCCACGAAATTCCTGGTGGCAAGGAGCGCTCAAGATATCCCTCTCGTTGGCAACAGCCTTGAACATCTTATAAGTTACAGTGCGATTTTGCTCAGTTCCGCCTTCAGTTTTGATGGAGAGCACCCGGGGGAACAGGTCCGAGGGTCTCCCATCTCTCCCATCCAACAACACGAGAGGACTTTCTACTCGCCGCATATTTAGAGCACCGCCAATCCGCTCCAACACTTTACATTCACAAACATCCATGCCTTTTTCGGGATTCGAACCCGGGCCCTTTGGCGCGGCAGTCAGCGATTCTAACCACTATACCGGGCTGCAAGGTATAAGTAAAAAGCAGGAATACATTTTATTCCGATTCCTTCTTTAATGCGTAATATCATTTTAGTCGATTAGGTGACTATCAGTACAAATATGAATGCTGACAAATATTTAAGAATCGTATTAAAGATCGATCCATGTGGTAAAAAAAAGGACTGAATTAACTCAGATAAATATTGAACGGAAACTGACAAAACAGGAAAGAAATGCATTATTACTTTATGAAAAAAAGAAAACATGTGTATTTAATAAACTTAGATGAAATAGCTCAGAATTAGCTCAAAAACTATTAATTCTGTTCTTACATACTTCCCCCGTCGTGTAACAAAAGCATTCATATCTAAAAGTAGGTCTCATTCCTTAATTTACAGCTTAAAGGGAAGAAGACGATACCATTCTCTTTTGTCCTATAAAATATTAGTCGGTATATAAACAGCTGAGTAAACTCTAATAAACCCAGAGATCTATATCCAAAATTTGTTCTTTATTTTTATATTGCTTGGAGCTTCTAAATGTCCATTCCCAACTTCCTATTCAATATTTCAACTTACGAAACATTTAAAAAAAAAGTGAGTGCTGACCGAAATGTGTTTATAATATATAAGAAAATACTGCTAGTCTTTAACTGTTAATACTCTAAGCAACTAAAGCAGGAAAAATTCAGATTGTTTCCGAAACCTTTTTCATGCATCATTTACTTTGTTGAAAGAAATACTTTAGACTTCGTTACAATCGTTCGCTCATGCGCCAAATTGATATACAGCATCTCTAAAAATTAATCGAGAAAAGGATTAATAAATTGTTTGTGAAATTGCGGGCGTGTTTTGCTGAAACTTCAGTAACAAATTTAAACAAGATGTAACAGTAAAAAATGGTGGACAATTGAATAAGTAATGTCAAACTATGAATTATCTGTTACGGAGGCATGCTCTTTGTAGTGATTGGTAGGCTGAAGCGAACTACATCGCACTTGCGCCACACGCTGGAGAAATAACAGCGTTAAAACTGGAGAAATTCTTATGCAACAGCATATTCATTCACTTCGAAATTGATTCCTTGAGAGAAATTTCAAATTTTGGTGATTTTAATCTATTTTTAACTCTTTAAAAAATTTTTTAGGAGCTCTGAATCGTAAAAAATGTGTAGTTATCTCTACTTTACCTAAAATAAATAGATTGAGTTGTTTGTGGCAGTTTAAAATCGGTTTGAAAATTCTGATAATTTCGAAGCAGAATTTAAAATTTTATGCTTACGTCTTAGAAGCGAAAAATTTTCATGCTTATTTCTAAATTAAAAAAGAAGTATTTATAACAAAGAAAAGCTTTGAATAATTAGGATTTTTTTTTAAATTATTAAGAAAGTTTCTTTCAGTTTGGGTTAAATTCTGGTTTTTCATCAGTAGATTTATAAGGTATTTCTCCCACCTTCTTAGCATGCCTTCGTGGTCTAACTGCCAAGCACATTCGACGCGTATTTCGAGAGGTCCGTGGTTCGAGTCCCGGAGAGAACATTGCTCGTTTTTCAAATCTCCTGCTTCAAAATACTTAATGTCTTTATAGTGGCTCTTGAACTAAAAAAGATGGTGGATACTGATTCTCCACCACCAGGATTTGGTGATTGGGTCCTCTAATCCCCAGTAGCCGTTTAAAAGGGGGTACATAAGGTATTTCTTCCGCCTTCTTAGCATGCCTTCTTGGTGTAGTGGTCAGCACACTTGGCGCGTATTCCAGAGGTCCGCAGTTCGAGTCCCGGGGGGCGTAATGGCAAACCGCACATTGAGTTGATTAATGTTAAATCAATAAAAACTAAAAAATCTGAAAGATTTCAGATTTTAAATTACGTCCAAAGACGCGTTTTTTTTAACGTTTCGTGCTACCTTTTTTTATTAAATATCATGTACTACGTACTCAAACCATAAAATTCAGTTCAAAATCAATATCGCAAAATCATTTTAAAATGAACGTATCTTTAGAATTTCCGTAAGTCTCGTGCGCTGGAGATAAAAATGTTTTTTTTTTTCCCGTACAGTGTTGCCATTGCTCGCTTTGAACTCATTTAGTTTGTTAATCAGAAATTCGTTGAAATGTTACAAAACATAAAATCGATAATAAAGCAAATTTCAAATTCAAAATTAGGGCTTCCAGATGCCCATATTCGCAGTAGGATTACGTCATTCAAAATTCGATGGCTCTAGGTTTTATCACAATGCGAGAAACATGCATACATTTATGCAGATTTTTAATTTTTTAAAATTTAATGCAGAGCGATAACATTTAGTGGCAACAATTTGAAAAGTGAAACGGGCATTCAGAGTGAATCGACGCAAAATCGCAAAACGAAAGTAATAGTCCTTCAGGACTAAATCCCTTTGGACTAATAATAAATAATGTTAACGCAGTAAGTTAATGTTTAATGCGCATGCCTAGAATAGAATTTGGCGCAATTTTAAAAGAAGTTAAATACGGTATATTAACCGTAAACCACGCAAATAAATTAAATACGGTACACCAAGCAAATTTTCGTTTAAGAAGGATTACAAAAAGGAAACATTACAAGATATGTTTGCTGAATGCTTATTGATTATACTTCTGAAGAATAAAAGCAATTGAGGATTTACCGTACGTTCCATTCGTGTATACTTTAACAAATTAAGGAATAAATCCAGTTTAAATTACTGAATTAAAGTCAAATAACTGACATTAAATGTAATGCTTATGAACAAATAAACTAAAATGAAATGAAACAGAAGCACATGCAATAAGCACACACAAATTTCCATAGTATTGCAATTGTAAACAGTAAAACCAATATGACTAACAGCCTTGTGTAGGGTTGCTTATGTTTAGTCGCCAGTATTTCCTCCTTCGCCAACGGTACACCAATGAGCATGCGCAGTAAGCAAAATTCGTTAACATTGATCAACTCAATGTTCGGTTTGCCACTACACGTCCCGGGAGGCCAGTGCACATTTTTCGTGTCTCCTGCTTTCAAAAAATACCTAATGTTTCTACAAATTATTTAGGAAATAATGTTTGATACAACAAAATGTTTCATGATAAAAAAACGAAATGTTTTCATTTTTTTGTACAAAGTGAAGAAAGTATTGGAACCGCGGAAAAGTCGGTCCGATTTTGACGAAGATATCTGTAGATCAAAGAAGTGACGTCTGTACGTACGGACAGAATAAAGGAATGTTTTTTCCAAAAAGTATTGTAAAATGAAAGGGATTTAGAAATAACAAATGGACTCAGAAGAGAATTCTTTCGTGACTTATGTACTTACGTACCGCGCATAACTAAAAATGATTTCGTCTTAAAACGTTGAAATTTTATATATGGTACTACGTTGAAATTTTATGTATTTTATATATGGTATGGTCTATAACATCTAGTTGTGCACTTTCTTATTGCAAAGGGTCGTTCGAAACGTGCATATATAAGTAACACTCTGATAAAAAAATTTTTAAAACAAAAAATCCACGCAATATGCTGCTGAAAGATTAATCAGTTATAGCTAAAACAGTAAGGGATTTAGAATTTAATTCACAAAAACACGAAAGGAATGAAACTAAAAACCACTAAAATCCCAAAGTTTCCCAATAAAATGTAAAAACCACATCAACTAATTGTTTTCGAATCAGAAGAATTCCCGGAAATAACAGAAATATATAAAAATACAAAAAACAGGAAAAGGAGTGCAATCAAAATCTGATTCAACGTTATCAAGAGGAAGTAGATCAAATTCGATTGAATGCCTTTTCCTAGGAAAACCAAAGAGTTTTCATTTATCCAAAATCAACTGATGAACCATCTTAAATCATTTAATTATAATAGTTCATCATAAAATTCTGAACGCCTCCCCGTCTCATCAGGTCTCCCATCATATGGAATAAAAATATAGAAAAGCAAATCCAAATGAAATAAATTTAGTGTCCAAAAAAGTGACCAATTGTTTCGGCAATAGCGCCAACCATTGGCGTCTACTTTTTCCTTTCGAATTGCTGCAATTTGTTCTTTTGTTCTGACAGTGGTGAGCTCAAATAATTATTCTTCTCTGTTAATTTTATATATTTTGTAAATCATTATATTTTAATTTTGATATTAGTAAATAGTGTATGTTTTACTTTTTGTTTTTTGGACATTGAACTCATTTCATTTTTTTCGTATATTTTTATCTCATATGATGGGAGATCTGCTTTGTTGGGGAGACGTTCAAAATTTTAGGATGAATTATTATAATGAAATGATTTAAGATGGTTCATCAGGTGATTTTGGATGAACAGAAACGCAGTGATTTTCTTGGGAAGAGGGATGCAATTGAGTATGATCTACCTCCTCTTGATAATGCTGAATTAGATTTTGATTGTATTCTTCTTCCTCTTTTTTTTTATGTATTTCTATTGTTTTAGGTTTTTTTTTCTGTTTTAAATACACTGAATATTGGGGAATTTCTAGTTTAAAAACCATTGGTTGAAAGAAGAAGCACATGCAATAAGCACATATATATATATATATATATAATATATGTGTGTGTGTGTTTGTGTAACACACACACCCTTACCCAGCCTTTATTTTTGGAATTGTTGGTCGAAGCAATTTAGTTCCATATACAGAAGTGTTTTAAATCACAAAAATATTCATATTTTAGGAGCGCTAAATTTTAAAAAATAGCAATGTTCGAACAAATAGCGAAATTTAATTTTTAATTAACTAGTTTGATCTACTGGTTCCTATACTTTTATATATTTGGGAACGTTTTACACACGTTATGAAAGAACAATGTACAAGAAGTTTGACACCCGTACAACAAAAATTGAACGGGATATTTAATTTCAAAATTTGCAGTTTTTGATGTCATTTTTAATTATTTTTTGAGTGTTTGGTTAATTATAATAATTCGAAGAAATAAGTTTAAATGAAGTAAGTTTAAATGAAGTAAGCAAAAAGTAAATGAAGTAGCAAAAAATATGACAAAGTCGAAAAAACAAGTTTAAATGAAGTGTATCGAAAAGCTACATAACTTAATGGGCCGTATAAGGAAGTCACGATGTGTCCATATCACATTTGTTTTATTTATATATTGTTGTATCATTAATAAAAGATTTTTTAGCGAATATCATAACAAAGGAAGCAAATTAGAAATCTACTTAATCGTTCTAAATTTTCCTCCAAACTATAGGTAAACGTAATTTATCTTATTACTTGTAGCACAATACCTTAAGATTGTTGCCGTAGTGAAAGTGAGCTTTCCCTCTGTTGCTTGCCATAAAAAGTTATTCACGTATTTTTATTTCATTTTTATTCTATTTTTCGAGTATAATAGCTGTTTTGAAGATTCTAATGCAACTCAGAACGTTTCTTAAAATATTATTTTTTTTCCCTTCAACCATTCATCTAAGCATACATATGCCTATAAAAATAGCATTAATGATTGGTCAAAAAAAGTAGGTAGAAACAAATAATAATCATTCTACGCAATTATTTAATGCATCTGAGCTCTATTTCCTATGTGCATTCTTAATTATGAACACAAATAGTTCACAACAATTCACATTTTGATTGATTTAGTTGTGTTAGTATGGTAGGGATAGAAGCACCCAATTTGGGTAAACTACATCATCCCAAACAGAAATATAAAAAACGCAAATGTAGAAATCAAGAAAGGGTTTATGATCTTAATCTTTCATTGCTTTATATTTTTAGAGAAATTTAAAGAACAAGATACTTGTATATTTACGTGAAGCTTATTCGTTTTACACAGATTGCTTGAGATGAAATTAAAGTACTAATTATACATTTTTCATATTTATTTTTTTTTTCAAATTCAGATTCTAAAAATGTTTAATATATACGTTGCTCTGAAAACATTCATTGGAATACGTATTAATTTTTTTTGTATATCTCACGATCTTGCATTTTATTTTAAAAGTTTCACCAGAATACTAATAATGTTCCTGAACTGTGTGAATATAAGAAAAAAATAAATAATGTGCATGAGTTACTTTATCATCTTAAGTCAAAAGATAGTACTAGTTAGAGGCATTAGCAGAAGAATTTTCCAGAATATAATGTTTTACTTCTTTGGAAGGTTTTTTTTACTGTATGAATATAATGGGACTTCAATATAGAATTTTTGCACTCTAAATCAGCTCACAAAATTTAATTTTTATTAGGATTTAATATATTTTATTTTGTTTTATTTTATTTATTGATCTACTTATTTTTTGTGAAACTAGGATTTTTTTAACGCTGTAAGTGCAACTAGGATTTTTTTAATGCTTTTAGTTATCAACAATTCTGATAACTAAAGTATTTTCTAAAAGAAGCAAGGAATCTGAAAGCTTATTAAAAGCAACTAATGATGCAGATAAGGACAAGAATTATATACACTGGTTTTCATAAATTAAGGAAATATCATAAAAATCACGATTACTGAAAAAGTTACATGTAGAATTTTACGAAACTCACCCACAATATACAACACATAGTAGGGTATCAAATAACATAAAAAGAAATTATCGTATAATTATGGTAGTATAGAAATTAGCATATGTATAAAATGGCGAATGTGTGTTTGCTATAGGAAAAGAACCTTTAATATGGAATATGATCGCCTCTAGAAGCAATACAGCACATACAGCGATGTGTGATGCTTTCAATTATGCGGTTCATCACTTCGATAGGAAGTTCCAAATGTGCTCCATAGGAGTTAAGTCCGGGGATTGAGCTGGCTACTCCATGTGCATAATTGTTTCCTCTTGAAGATACACATCTACGATGCTACCTCTGTGTGGTCTTGCGTTGTCGTCCTGTAACAAGAAAGCATTACCTATTGCCTCGACATATGGGCGCACATAAGCATCAAGAATGTCATCTCTATAAACCTGAGCATTCGCGGTTTCCCTTGGAAAGACATGGAGATCTGTGCGTCCACCCAAAAAGATGCCACCTCAAACACAGACACTGCCTCTTCCGTATGCATTTCTTTCACGGATGTTTGATGGATTATAACGGATTCCAGGTACTCTCCATATCAAATAACGCTTACTACCGCTTTCTAGACTAAGCTTGGAGTCATCCGTAAAGAGAACAGTCCTCCATTGATCAGGCGTCCAGTGGACATGCCCACTGCAAACGGTCCCTCCTATGGCGTGACGTGAGCGGCACGCAAATGGCTGGTCGCCTCGCATACAGACCACCTTCGTGAAGCCTTCTACGCAGAGCTGATGTGGACACGAATCTTCCGGTAGCTGCAGCAAGGCAAGATCTAAGAAGAGTCGGAGTAGCGGTTCTATTCCTGCGTGCGCATAATGTCAAATATCTGTCAACGGCACTCGTCGTAGCAGTTGGCCGTCCTTGGCTGAACCTCCTAAATGCTAATCTGTGGTTTCAAATTGTCTTCAAAGTCTATGAACCACAGAAGGACTCACATTTATCCATCTGGCCACTTTTGTTTGACTTTGTCCTGCTCTAGTCTCCCAATGGCTCTCCATCGTAGTTCTGCAGGCACATTATGTCTGGAGGTCATTGTTTCAAATTAGCTATCTCAAATTTCTGATGTCACGCTCTCAAACATGGACTTTAATGCTTCTCGCAGTTGACGTATTTCGAGTGCAGCGCCGCTAATATGCATATTGCATTTTTACTCAGCTACTGTTACTTGGCAACATATTCAAATTTTACATGGTTTGGCTTATTTTTGAGGGAGTTATCGCTAATTTTGTGATTTTTCCTTAATTTATGATAAGCAGTGTATTTGCTTAAAAGTTTAATTTTATATTTTAAACTAATTTGATTATTCCCAGATTTGAAAATTTTTAGAAGGGATGACTGAGATGAGTTTTCATTCCTGGTGAATATCTTTCTTTCATGCTAATATATAAATGTATAGAAACATTTAAAATTAACTCAACAACAAGCAGGTGAACAAAGACGTTGAAATACCTGAATGTGTAAAGTAATATTTATTAATGTTATTATAAAAATAACATGTGTAATAACATAATAAAAAATAACATGTGTAAGAACAATTGCATTCAGTTCACATGAATTTCTTTTTAACAATTTTGACTTAAAATTCGCCATTATTAGCATCCTCACTATTTTAATTTTGGCCATATATGATGGCGAATATTAAGATAAGTGAAAAAATATTATTATTGTCTTAATTTCAGCAGCATTTGATTAAAACTGTGTACTAAACATGATTTTTAATATATTTCATGTGAAGTTACAATAGCAATACCTAGTCTTTCCGCTATATAACACTTTAATAAAGAGAATAAAGCCATAGAATTTAAAAGAAATTACTTCAACCAATCTAAGTATCTGTTATAATTTAATTTTTCTCAGCAATATATGTTCCATTCCTTAAGCTTTTCATAGCACTACAAGGATTGCATTTCCTGAGTGCTGTTCATCATTTCATGACCTTTCACTATCTAACAACCACCATTTTAATCATTAAGCACTTATCAAAGAGGAAAACATATCTTCTGGCTAACTTTAGCAGTTTTATGGCTAAGAAAGAAAAAAGTAAACCATCAAAAAAGGCCATTACTCTGCAGTTGGAAATTATCGTTATCGTTAAAGAAAGATTTTTATGGAAACCGCCATGGCATCTTATTTGAGTAGGAAACGATGAAAATAAACCGCATCGTTTTCGATGTATCTTTTTCAAGATAGTATCAACATTACATTCTGGGAATCATTTATTCATTTTTAAACTATTCACTTAAATCGGTAAATATGATGCTCCAACTGGCTCCATTTTGCTATTTGTTTAGTTTTATATCGATATTCTGAGAAAATTATGCTATGTTAAATCGCGTATGATAAGCTTTTACAGGTTATAAATGAATTAAAATGGCTTCAAGCATTCCTAAAGCTCTAAAACGTTTTATTGATATAGGTACATCCATTCTTAAAAATTTTTGAAAATAAAATATTTATGAACGGTTACAAAAGTGACAGATTATGTTTCGACATAATAAATCCCTTCAAACTATCAGGAAAAAGAATCAAAATAAGGTTTTGAAAAACTATAAAAACGACATATCAGAATTAAAAATCATAAAAAATATGATGTATTTTGATGAACCAGGTCTTCAAGAAAATCTGGAATAATAATAGCAATATAAAACTTGGAAGAACATTAAAGAGGCCAGCTGCTATGAGAGTGTTGGCAGATTTATTAATTTTTACGTTTGTGAAATAACTTTTGTGTTTCGTGATGCAAAATTTTTAGCTCTCTCAGTTTGAAAATTATGTCATTCTGCCTAAAAATGAGCTGCTTTTCGTGTTTTAATTGAGGATAATTCCGCGGGTTTGGAGATTAATTTGATAAGATGGTATAAATCAGAGGTTACCAAACTTTATATCAGTGTTAGATTTCTCAAAAGCCAGAATTTCATTTACATCATTTTAAAAGTAGTCAAACAGGTTTCGAATGGAAAGAAACTTCTGATAACTAAAAACGAAAGGAAATAAATTAATTACTTCTTTCGGTCATTGAGTAGTTTTAGTTTGCTATATTTCGTACATATATTCTATTTGCTGCACTAATCGTCTGCGAGAGCTGCATATGACTCGCGAGTCGCGCTCTGGTATATATTGTGAGAAATATTAAAGTATCAAAATAGCTTTCAATAAATATTATGTTAATTAAAATGCAATAACACGCTGAACAAATATTAATTTAGAAGTCAAATAGCAAAAATCAGCTTTATATTTTCAAATTTTCACAAGACTAATTTCGATGGTTTTTACCGAACCACCATCCTCAGCTGCAAAAGTGATTTTTTTTTCGCTTTTGCAGCTGAGAATGGTGGTTCGGTAAAAACCATCGAAACTAGTCCTGTGAAAATTTGAAAATGTAACGCTGATTTTTGTTATTTGACTTCTAAATTAAATACTATGTTATTTGAATAAAGCCAGCTTTATCTCAGTTTTTAACCCAAAGAGTCCAGAAGAGCTATTAATTTCATTTTGGCATTTTGCGTTGATTCATTTTTCAAACTGTTGCCACCAAATATCACAGCCCTGTATTATATTTAAAAAATTAAATAATGAAGAATCTTCATAAATGTATGTATGTTTTCTCGCATTGTGATAAAATAACGGTATCAAAAGTCATCAAATTTTGAGTAACGTAATCCTATACCGAATATGGGCATCCGGAAACCCTAATTTGGAATTTGAAATTTGTTTTACTATCTATTACATACTTTGTCAGACATTAAAGAATTTTTCATTAACAATCTTATTATATTTACGCATAACTTTAGGCACGGATATCACTATACATGCTTTGGGTAATGTTACCAGACTTTTTCAACTAAAGCAGCAGGAGAAGAATAAAAAAGTCACATGAGTTTTGTGACGTCATATTTAGGTATGTTCACATGACCTCTAACGTCATCAGTCTCCATTGACTCTGTAAGTTACAGCCTGTAATTCGATTCTTAGACATTTTAGTTACGTATCTTAATTTTGACGAACATTTTTAAAACAATATAGTTAATTATCCATTGTTTAAGCATTCGTTTTCTTTAAATTGATTCTCAGTTAATGGAAGGTTTTATTTTTAAATTAATTTTTTATAGCATTAAGTGCTTCCTCACGTTTACGTTGTTAGTGCGTTTGTACTAATTTATTTGAGTTAGAAGTTAATTTTTCCCAATTCATTATTTTTTGCTTTATTTTAACTGTTAATGCTTTTCAGTGAATTTTCCTTTCTGCTTGGTTGACTTATTTAAATTTATCAGATTCTGGTTACTGTTAAAATCTCTGTTCTTTCATTGTTAGATTTCTTCGTGCTGTTATTTAGAAAACATTTTGCTTTGCTTTTAAAGTCACCTCGATTCTTTAGTTCTGAGCAGTATTATAATCAAGAGAATGAATTTGATTTCTTTATGAGTACCCAATATAGGACACTCAAGCTTACACATCGTTTCGTTATCATAGAATTGGGGAAAAAATAGCTTAAAAATAATATCTCTAAAACTGGTGATTTTGTATTAAGGTGCATAACTCTGTTTTACACTTTTTTTGCAATATTTTCTCTTTCATTACTAATGTTTTTAGGGAATTCTCCTATCTATCACTATAACAATACACTCTTTGCTGCATAAGTTCAAAGAAAATTTTAAAATTTCCCTTAACAGAAAATACCCGCAACTCGAGTATATGCTGGTGTGTATACATACACACACACACTCACACGTGCATACACATACACACACATATATTTAATCTTCCCAAGTAGAATTTTTTGACATGGAAAAAGAGAATTACCGACGTTTATGCTAAATAAATGAATAAAAGTTGCCTTATATGCTTAATGTTAAATTATTTTTACAGAATTTTAATGAGGAAATTGTGTTTCATTGACATCTTCATACGATGTATGGAAATTAGGAGAACCAAACACCATCTACCTCAATGTCTGGTTTTGGTCAAAATTTTGCTCGAAAATACCCAGCTGCACTGCTTGTTGGCAAACTTTAAAGATTAAAAAAATAAATAAATAAATAAAATTTGAAAGGTTTCAGATTTCAAATTACGTCCAAAGGGGCGTTTTTTAAACATTTTGTATGTTACTTTTATTTATTGAATATCATGTTCTTCGCATTTAAACCATAAAATTCAGTTAAAGAACAATATCATCAAAATAATTTTAAACTGAGCATATCTTTAGAATTTCCTACACACAGTGTCACGCGCTGCAGATAAAAATGTTTTTTTCTGTACAACGTTGCCAATGCCCGCTTTGAAATCCTTGAGTTTGTTAATCAAAAATTCGTTAAAGTTTTACAAAATATGAAATCGTTAATAAAACAAATCCCAAATTTTAAATTTGGGCTTCCAGATGCCTATATTCGCAGCAGGATTACGGTATTCAAAATTCGATGGCTTTAGGTACCGTCGTTTTATCACAATGCGAGAAACATACATACATTTATGCACATTCTTCATCATTTAATTTCTTTAAATATAATACAGGGCTGCAATATTTTGTGGCAACAGTTTGAAAAGTGATACAGACTTTTAATGTTTCCGACGCA